>MU694983.1:1599-22865 GCA_026770625.1 Nicotiana glauca | reverse complement strand
CCCGGCGTCTCTTCTTATGTTTTCATTTTTACTGTTGCCTCCTTGTTTTCGAGACAGACAGCTGTTATATTTCTTTCAGACCCTTGTATTTAGTTTATTCTTAGTGGTTCGTGAGTATGTGACACCAAATCTTGGGTAGAGGATATTGTTGAGTATTCCGCATTTTTATTCAGACTTATGAAAATCAGACTTTCGCAGTTATTGTTGTTATTACTACTGATGCTATAAATTGTCAACAAAATGGTTTTGCTAATGAAAACGGGTAGTAAGTTGGCTTGCCTAGCTACCACGAGTAGGCGCCATCACGATCCCGATGGTGGAAAATCCGGGTCGTGACACTTAGCCTAAGTTCAGAACCTATTAGTTTGAGATGATTTTTCTTGTTTTAACATACTATTACTTTATGCCTAAATCAAATTAAGAATGGTCAAACGAAATGGAACTAGTAGTATATGCCATTCGCAGTTTTTTTTTTCTAGAAACCTAGTATGTCCTCCGCCCAACCTTTGAGAAATAATACAAGTAGCACTGTAGCAGTGGGACGTGGGAATGCCTTTGGACCGTCCTCCATTCTTGGCCGTCAAATATCCATTGTTTGTATAACCCCTGTGCTCCCACGAGCTTTATGGAACGTATCGTTATAGCATTGGCTGCTGGTTCACAAGTACAACAAGCAGACAACAACCTCCCGATTCCTTTTTTTGGACCAGATCGCAAAATTTAACACTAATATAATGACGTTGACCTTGTTGAATTAGAAATCGCCATTGCAAGTAGGCAGGTGATTTTTAAAGTTACAAGGATTATCTATGAACACAGGCATGTATCGAACTGAGAGAGAGAGAAACGTTTGGGAAGAAAAGCAATGGAAGAAAGGGTAACTCAGTCTTTTTATATTAATTTTAATAGACTAGTGGCTAGTTTTGCTCAAAATTAAAAATGATGGATAAAAAGTAAATATCACTTTAAATAGTGGCTATCCCACACAATTTTTACTATGATGGTTAAACATGGGCCTACTCACAATTTGGGTCAAGCCCAGTCCAAATAAATTAGGAAGAGATTTTTCTTACCTATACCATATATGAAATCTTATTACAAAAAATATACATAATTCCTAAATTACCCTTCCAGTCCATATTATTTCTACAATTTTTGTACCAATCATTAAAAGCTAATTAATAGCAGTAGTATCTTCCTATTTTTTCGAGCAAAATTTCAGGAGCAGAATATTCTGAACAGATTTTGCGTGAATAAGATCATATCATATCACGGAAATCGCTCATCTTTAATTTATTATCGAATTTTGTTCGTCGAAATCAAACTATCAGTGTAAGCACGTGATTTTTGCCTCGCTCAAATATTCCTATAAACTTCATTCGAATTCGGATTTTTCCTTAATTGTTTGAATTTTAGGAAAATAATTGCATTTTGTGTTTTGTTTGCATTTTTGTGTGTGTATTTTATTTGATGTAATTCAAAAATACAAAATAGCATCTAGGATCCAATTTTAATATTTTTGTTAGTGAACTAATATTGCAAAAAATAAAGAAATAACAAAATGATTCTTTTGCATTTTTTACTTTTAATTTGTCTTAGTTCTCTCTTAGATTAGGAATTAGTTAATTTGAAAATTGAGTTGTATAATTTTAGAGTCAATTTGGATTTTTATTTGTAATTTCACTTTTAACAAAATCAGAAAAATTGGTAAATAAATAAAAAATCTAAAATCAAAAAAAAGAAGAAGAGGAAATTAAAAGAAAAATCTTGGGTCTTCATAGAGTACCCAGTTTTTTGGGCCAAACCCGTTCAGATTGGCCCAAGACCACTCTTGTAGCCTGTTGCCCGGTCTAGCTCAAACCCAAATTACCCGGTCCAGTCCCTGTAACAAAACGACGTCGTTTGCTTAAGTTTCAATATCAACCGTCGATGTTAATCTATCTGACGATTGAGAAGTCCCTTCCCATAAATATATAAGTATCGGATCCCCTCACCCCCCTCTCACTATCGTCTCAGACTAGCCCTAATATCACCACCGCCCTCCGCTGCCGGCCGCCGACCGCTGACCGAAAATCGTCTCCGCCGACGGCGAAGCTCCAATGACGCCTAAATTTACACCCCCTCTCCCTCTCCCTCTCCTCTTTCCAACGGCCCAAACATCATCCCTCGAATATCTGCCCAGCTCTTCGAATATTCAAATTTGTGGACGCCGCCTCTGCCGCCCACGGCGGCGCCACCATCAAATGGCCCCAAATTTACACCACATAGACCTCTCATCTCCTTCTTTACGAATCCATGACTTATAACCTTCGAATATTACCAGAACTTCTCAAATTTCAGATCAGAAATTGACCCAAAACCTTAAGTTTTCAAAACTCCAGGGTTCGTTCGATTTTGGACTGTAATAGTCCTTAATCTTGTGTTTCTCGTGAAAACACACGATTAAGGACAGTTTCAGTCCGGATGTGGCAGAAGACGGGCTGAAATTCCATTTTTATTTTAACAGAGGTATTTCTTTCATTTTTCCTTTTCTATCTTTTTAATCCTGTTCTTAGTGTTAGTTTTAACCAAAATTAGTAGGTTTTCTGTGTTTAGTTATTTTTCTAATTTTTGTATGTTTCTGATCCTGTGATAATCATATGGTTCATTTCTATTGATTTTGTTTGCATGGGTTCTCAATTTTCTTTGTAGACTGTTTTGATTTATTTCCAGTTTATTTGGTTTCGATTAATCCTGCTTTGGTGATTTTTGATATTAGTTTAATCTTTGTTTGAACATGTTTGATATAGGTTTCAATTCAGTAGCACAGGCTTTAATTTCTTTAAATTTATTTTGCTTTAGTCAATCTTGTCCAGTCAATATCTGGTTTTAATTTTTGTTATTAGTGTTTGTGTTAATCATTAATTCCATTGTTGTTATTAGTTAGTTTTTATTAGTTCAGTCTGTTCGGTTATAGCTGTTAATCCTAACCATGGTAAATTGAGACCAAGAAGCTGGGTTAGTTGATATAGGAGTAGTAAATTCAGAATTCAAATAAGGGTAATTGGGGTAATTCAATAGGTAGGGAATCCTGCAAATAACCAAATTGGAAACCCTTAGAATGTTCTAAATGGGATGCCAATTGAAATTTCAGGACTTAGGGCAGTAACTTGAGAAATAAGTCAAAAAATGAAGGTCTAATTAATAAAAAACTGAAATAAAAGAGGGGGAAAAAGGGGTAAATGAAATCTGGAAGCTTCCCCTAATTTTTGCCTATGAAAGGCAGTCCCCCTGCCTTCTTAAACAAGTTTTATGACTTAAAAATTCCCCTACAAGTTAGAAGTCTGAAAATCCCCTCAAAAAAGCTTCCATAAAATTCAAACCTCTGAAAGTTTGAAATTAAAAAAAAATTCCAAAAAAAAAAAACAAAAACTGGAGTTTTAATCTTTGTTCTTCGAAAAAATCCAAAAAGTAATAGCAGAAAATCCGACTAGAATACTATTCTATTAGTTTTCTCCTATGTTCTTCATTTTCAAGGCAATATGTGAGCATTCTAGGGTAAAAAGTGGGTCAAATTTGAAGATTGAAGTTAGATTAGAGGTCAATTGTCCTGCTAGTAGTTAACTGGGTTCAACTGGAGTTTTGGATCTCATTCTACTGATTTTAAAAGCAAATTTCTATTCCATCTCCAGTTGTTGATTGTCATTTGCTGCTGCTGACTCCATCTCCTTCTTTGTGTTTAAATTTCCAGGTACACCTCTTGTAGATGTCGGCTATTAGATTTGAAATAAAATGCTGCTCATCTGTTGTTTTACCTAATTTCATTACTGTGTCTTAGCTAGATTCACAAGTTGATTATATATTCCTGTAAATGGTTAAGGATAGGTATAAATGAGATGTACTGTTGTATATTAGAAATCAGTTTGTAATTGTTTATACTGGACTGTTGGAACACTGACATTTTGGATTTTGTAGGTATTCAAATCCTCTAGCATAGGTTAGAATTATATTCAATACAGTTGTGTGCCTGGCTTAGCTCATATCAGAACTCGATAGCGTATTAGGACAGGTATTGCATTAGTAGTATGCTTGAATTCATATGTGATAAATGATATCAAGGTCCGATATGTATGTTTGAAAATGTTTTCCTAGACATAAACTCCAAGATGTACATATGTACATATTTCTTAATGAACCAGGTCGGTGTGTAAGCGTTAAAATCAGATTGTGAATGGTTTGGCATGTTTCGATGAATTTTGATTCATTTAATCGTTATATGTATTGAAGTGATAAATTGATTTGCTTCAGTTCTTAAAAATAATCATCTATGACTATAATATAGAAATCAGGAAAAGATACATAAATAATTCAAGAGTTAAGCCGTGTTTTCAACTTGAATTGCGATTAGAGGCTGTTATAGGCTTATGCATTTGAATATGAGCTTTACATGTTTAAATCTGAAGCCAAGTTGTTTGTCATTCATGCCTAATGCTTTAATGTTTACTTAGATGTTTATATAGATGCTTAACTAGAACGGATCTGAATTAAAAAATATCCATTGAATCGAATGTGTTTGCTGGGTTAATTTGAACTATAAGATTTGAGTAAATTGTCACGGGACCCTACCCTTTGAACTCGGGACGTGCCACTTAACAAATTTTCATGGCCTCCCACAAAGTCAATAACACGTTAGTCGCGCTTTTTAACAATTTTACATTCCTAAATACGGGTGTGCATTTCATGTGACCCAAATCCAAATCCCAAAATATTGGGTAAAAATTTGTCGATGATCCGAGTGCATTTCATGTGACATGATCCAAAAATACGTTTTTAAACGACGTTGATTTTTAAATTGCACTATAGGATAAAATGTATAAAAATCAGATTTTAGCCATTTATAATAATTTATGAAACCGTGCTAGAACCACGGGATCCGGGGGGCGCCTAACACCTTTCCTGTGGTCAACAACATTCCTTATTCAGAATTTCTAATTCGCAGACTCCAACTGGGAAGTCGAAAGTTTCCTCGATTTGGGATTCAAGTTAAACCAGTGACTTAGGACACCAAAAGCCAACACTATCCCAAGTGGCGACTCTAAACAAATAAATAATCCCATTTCGAATAATGTCACTTTAATTAAAAAAACTCCCTTATACATTATCCTTCGGGGTAGGTGTGTAAAAAAGGAGGTGTGACAATCAGTTCGTCGCTACAAATCAAACTATCAGTTCATCGAAATCAGAAGCTCAATTTTAAATTGTAGAAATCAGTTCTGCAAATCTCAGTTTGTCGACTTTTTTCCTCAATCCCTAATAAAAAAGTTCAAGTCAAATTGTAGAAATCAATTCTGCGATTCTCTGTTATTCGTCTTTTATTTTTCTTTCTGAATCCAAAAAATCAAAAAAGCGATAAAATATTGAATAATAACTGTGCAACGACAAGCAATCATGTCCAAAATCCCGATCATGCTACATTTTAATGGAAATTGGGATAGCTATGGCAGATTTAGAGATTTTCAAGTTGATGGCATTATGCTCGATGAGGATGAAAGTTACAGTATGTTGATTTCTACAATTGCAGAGCAATTAATGATTGATACTTCAGAAAAAATTATAGAAATCAAATACATTGTGAATGAGAATTGTCCTCCAGTGGAGATTAGGAACAATATGGGGGTTAGTGTGTATATGGAAACAAAAAAGGAGAATAAAAACTTAGGATTGTATCTGTTACTCATAAATGTACGAGATTTCAATATGGAATTGGCTATTACAAATGAGAACACAAGTGCAGGTATGTTATGTTTCAAATTCTATTGAAGTCTGATTTTACGATACTATCTACAAATACCTACATTTATATACAAATAAACTACAAATCAGTTTTAGGAGGCAACATGCACTTTCACATATCTTGGTTACAAATTCAACAAAGAATTGGAGAAAAACAATACATTATCTCAAAAACTTAGGGTAAGATCTATTTATTTGATGCAGAAAAATAATTATTTAACATACATTATTTCCAGATTGTAGATAAATTGTAGTTAATTTGTAGATTGTAGATAATTTGTAGATATAATTGTAGATAAACTATTTTATGATTGTAAATATTTTTATTTCTGTTTGTTATATAATTCTAGGTGAGGGATTCAACAGATCATATCCATACTGTGATAGATGGTGTGAAGTAGTACATTGTGTGTCTTGAAAGCAAGAAATGTAGTTGTGGCCAGTTCCAACTTGATGAACTTCCATATCCGCATGCTTTGGCAGCTCTAAGGCACAGGAATGAAACTTATGAAAACTATTGCCCTACGTATTACACAAGGGAGAGCCTGCTGCGTACATATGAAATACCAGTAAATCCCCTTCCTGATGAAAGCAAATGGAATGTGCCACAATATATATCTGATGAAGTAGTAAAACTACCTACAGGAGAGAAAAAGCAGGCAGGAAGACCTCAAAAGGAAAGATACAAAACATATGATGAAATAAAGTCAAAGAAGTACAAGGTGTCATATAGCAACTGTGGATGTGAAGTGCATAACAAAAGATCTTGCAAGAATGCACCCAAGAAGAAATAAATATCATGTAGTTAGAATAGTATTTCAAAATAATTGTTAGTGTGTTCAAGTTAAAAGATTTTTGTGTGTAATCGTTTAAGTTTTAAAAAATTATAATGTAGTTAACTTCAATTTATTTCTGTGATTGTTAACATATTTTTCTGTATTGTGTCAATCATCTACCTCCATTTTTACAGTATGTACATAAAAGTTAATATTTATTATCTACAATATAACAATAAGTTTAAAAAAATTAATGTAACTTGAACTGACAGTTATATATAGAAAGTAAATACAACTGGAAGTATTCCCTACAAATTGAAGTTATTTTGTAGTTATTTTATAGGCAGTTTATAAACTGTATATACATTGTAGATATTTTGTAGATATATTATAGTTTATTTGTATTTGTGTTTTTATATGCATTTTTGAAGCTGCCAGGTAATTATTTTTTTTACTAATAATGTAGGTGCAATAATGTAACTTGAACTGACAGTTATATAGAGAAAGTAAATACAACTGGAGGTATTCTCTTCAAATTATATACATATTCAACTATAAAATTATATACAATCTCAACATTCAGTGTTTTCAAATTATAGATAATTTGAAATTTTTTAATAAATAATTTGTATTCAAACAACATAATAACTACTTTTAAGATAATAAAGAACAAGTGCTGTAAATAATAAACAACTGAAGATAAACCCACAAAGTTATTTTCAAGTGAACTACTAAACTGGATAGAAATTAAAAAAATAAATGGTCTGCTACAATAAAAACACAAAAGAAATGTTCAGAAAGTGCCTCTACTATACTTCTCCTACAAACTAACATCAACTAAATTACATATATATGACACTACTTCTTTTTTTTTCTGGACTCTTATTTTCTCATTCAATGCAGGTGCACCCTTTTTCCTTGATAGTCTGCCTGTAACCTCACTTTCACTGATTGACCCATCACACAAAGTGTGGAATCTAAGCACCCCATAATCAATATTATGTGGGGCAAAAAACTGTCCATTCTGCACAAATAATAAATTAAATCACATTAATAAAATGTATAAAAAGGAAAAATATCTACAACATAACTACAATTGATTACATAAAATCTACAATTTAGAGCATTTTCTACAAATTAAGGCAGCAACAAAAGATAACTACAATTCTACTTCAAATAGTACAAGTTACCTAACAGTATAACTACAAAAATATCTTAAATTATAAAAGCAGAACATCACAACTACAAAATATCTTCAAATTAAGACAATTAATCTAAACTTATCTAAAACATGTAGAACACAGATTTAACAATATAACTACAATTGATTACATAATATCTACAATTTAAAGCATTTTTACAAATTAAGGTAGCAACGAAAGATAACTACCATTCTGCTTCAAATAATACAAGTTACCTAACAGTATAACTACAAAAAAACTACAAAGTATCTACAATTATAAAAGGTAGAACATCACACCTACAAATAACTTCAAAATTAAGACAATTAATCTACACTTGTCTAAAACAATTAGAACACAGATTTTACCATCCTAAACCAAACAAAAAAATTAGAAACGAAACTAATAAATGTTTACCTTCGCCAATGATTGGTTCCGAAACAATTTTAGGGTGTTTTTTTTGAATGTTTCTTCAATTTTTGATTTTTCGAAACAGGAGAAAACTTTGCTTTATTTCCTAATCGAAGATTAGGGACCTCTTCTACAAAGTCATCGTCCATAAAAATCTCTTTTTCTTTTGGTTTGACTTGTTTGACTGGTGTACATCGTGTTTTTGTTTGGTTCTCATCTCGGCTATGATTTGTCGGGTAGAGGAACTATGATGAGTCTCTGCAATTGCATGTGGAGATTTGCTTTGTTTTTTGGGTAAATTTGGGGATAGAAAACCCAAATCAAAGGAGGGGGATATCAGCTACTCCTAATGTCATGGCCCAAAATCCACCAAGGGTCGCGATGGCGCCAGACACTGCTGTCAGGCAAGCCAATCAAATTATCGTTCTATTACCTTTGAAATCTAGGATTTTCCTTCAAAATTTATGATAAGCAATCATTACAAAATACTTCCAAACTATCCCAGAACCCGGTGTCACAAGTGCATGAGCAATTTTTAAGAGATCGAATAAAGTACAATAACTGTCCAAGACACAATATGGGACAGAAAATAAATACAGATAATTGAAGAGACTCTGCTGACTGCGGATCGTCTCGAGAAAATACAACCCACCTAGTCTCCGTGTCAACCATGCCGCGATGCCACTAAGCCACTAGAGTTTCATATACCTATGAAATAAAAATGCACAGAAGTGTAGTATGAGTACGTAAACAACGTGTACTCAATGAGTATCCCGTCTAATCTCGAAGAAGTAGAGACGAGATGGTCGACTTTGACACTTACTAGTGGTCCAATAATGAGGCCAATAATACATTAAATTATGAATTTCTATAAACATGATTTTATTCCAATAGAAAGAAATAAGTAAACAATTATTTCTTTTATAGGAAATTTCCAAAATTCCTTTTTCTTTATTATCCAAATATTCTCAAGCCATGAGGAGGCATCAACAACTTTAATAAATTCAATGAAGCAATACAAGCATGCGCAAATCATGCCGAGATCAACGGCCCACTCCAATAGAAACGTAAACCGTGCACTGCCGAGGATCGAACAGCGTGAACCATAGATGCATCTATTTAATCTGCCGAGGCGTTCGGCCCGCTCTAAAAATTTAAACACACACAGACAATCAATCAAGAGTCCACACGGAGCAATTATCCAAAGAAAGTCAATCCTCTTTTAACCATTTAAGAAATATGAAATTTAATCCTTTTAGAAATATATTTAATAATTCAATGTGATTTAAGCAATTCAAGCTGTCAATAAGTTTACGATTAACCCAAATATAGCATGCTTTTGGGTCCTAGACTACCCGGACAATAGCATAATAGTAGCTACGCACGGACTCTCGTCACCTCGTGCGTACGTAGCCCCCACAAATAGGAGCACATAACCAATTAACTCACCTATGGGGACAATTCCCTCGCACAAGGTTAGAAAGGAGACTCACCTCGCTCCGAAGGTCCATAACCGGCATTCCACGCCCTTCCGAAGACTCGAATCGATGCACAATGCTCCAAAATTAGACAATAGTTATGCAAATCCATCAGTATATGCTAAGGTACCCATTAAAATCCAATTTATAACAATTCCTAACTCCGATCGAAAAGTTGATAAAAATGCCCTCGGGCCCATGTGCCCGGATTTTAAAATTTTTAGAAGATAAACTTTACCCATAAACTCACGAACTCAAATATACGATTTTCTCTAAATTCCATACCCAACATCGTGGTCAAAATCCAAGATTATCAATTTTCTAGGTCTTCCCTCAAACCCCAAGTTTTTCCACAAATTCCTTGTCTAAATCCATATATAAACTTTGTATTTAACTCAAAGCTAGCATAAATTACTTACCTCATGATGAGTGATGAAAATGGCACCTCAAAGTTGCTCCCCCATGGCTCCAATGGAAGAAAATGAGGTTGAAATGAACCCAACCCCGGATCTTAAAAAACCTCACTGCCTCAGCTATTTCCGCACTTGCGGTCCCTTGACCGCTTCTGCGGTTCCGCAGGTGCAGTTAAAATGACGCTTCTGCAAGTTCTCCCTAGGCTGCCCTTTTTCGCCTCTGCGACATACCTTCCGCAGATGCAGTCCTGCTTCTGCGGAGCCTTGACCGCATCTGCGGTCCTTGAGCCCCTGACCAAAATCCGCTTCTGTAGTGGATTGATCGCATCTGTGGTCCCGCTTCTGCGGTCCTAGAACTGCAGATGCGGTTATGACAGAACCAACGTACCTTCAGCTATTCTTCAACTTCCAAATTTGATCCGTTAACCATCCGGAATCCACCCGGCCCCCGGGACCCCAGCCAATCATACCAACCAGTCCTAAAATACATTACGGACTTGCTCGAGGCCTCAAATCACATCAAACAATGCTAAAATTATGAATCAACCTCCAATCCAAGCTTTATGAACTTTAGAATTTCAACCTTCTATTTTCGATGTTTAATTCTATCAAATCACGTCCGATTGACCTCAAATTTTGCACACAAGTGATATTCGATATTACGGACCTACTCCAGCTTTCGGAATCGGATTTTGACCCCGATATCAAAAAGTCCACTTCCGGTCAAACTTATCAAAAACATCCAAATTCCTATCTTTTAGTCAAATGGCTTCAAAATGACCTACGGAACCCCAAATTCACTTCCGATCGCGCTCCCAACTCCAGAATCACCTTACAGAGCTATTCACAGACTCAGAATCCCAAACGGACATCGATAACACTGAAATGCACTTCAACCCAAACTTATGAAATTTCTTTCAAAATGCTAACTTCCACAATAGATACCAAAATGCATCCAGGTTATCCTAAACTCGATCCGGGCATACGCCCAAGTCTGAAATCATCATACAAACCTGCTGGTACTTTCAGATCTCGATTCCGAGATCGTTTACTCAAAATTCCAATCCTAGTTAATTCTTTCAACTTTAAGCTTCCGAAATGAGAATTCTCTTTTCAAATCGACTCTGAACTACCGAAACTTAATTTCGACCACGCGTAAAAGTCATAATACCTGAAATGAAGCTGCTCATGGCCTCAAACCGCTGAACGGCGCGCTAGAGCTCAAAACGACCGATCGGATCGTTACACCTAATTTTTCGATTCTCTTTTTCGAAGCTTTGATTTTCTTCATTGATGAAGTTCAACTGGAGCAAATGGGAAACAATTTTGTTTGAAGGGTTTCTTCAAGTTTCTGTAATTTTAGATGAGAGAATGGGTGGTTTCATAAGATGAAAATGGTAAAAATAATGTGGGTATGGGTAAAAGAACGTGGATACGGGGCTGAGGGATTAAGAGAGAAAGTAAGGGAGGAGTGGAGATACTGGGCGTAACGAAAACCCTTTAATTAAGGAGTAAAAAATATCTCATTAATTATACTCTTAATTAGTTATGGTATAAAAATGATAATTTGGTATACTAGGTGTAATTAAGTCAAACCTTAAACATTGAGGGTAAAAAAATTTTCTATGTGGTATAGGAATATAAAAATTCCAATTAGGAATTTAGCAAAGGTTGATACCTTATTTATTTTAAATAAATACCCTCTTAAAAAATTATATTCCATAGCTACCTTTTAATTTTTATAGTCAAATATCTATTTATGGTCACCTCCTACCCTTAAGCTATAAAATACGCTTTATATTATTTTTCTCTCTCATTCTTTCAGTTTTTTCTCCACCCTCTCTCTCAAAGCCATAAAAACTCATGGATTATCTCTCAACAGTTCCTCTGTCGATCGTTCTTCCTCCTGAAAAGCTTCTCCGCCAACACCACCATCATTTGCGAATCTTCGCTCTTTCTTCTCACACCAAGCCAAAATCACCGTTTCCTCTATTCCGGATACCTATAAGTTGTAATAGAATGAGGTTTATGGTTGTTTGTTGCAAATTGAGTAGCGGAGGAGACAAAGAAGAAGAGGAGAGTTCGACTGTTCTTCCTAGATCTCTTTGGACTAGGTTCTTGATCCAAACGGGAACAATGACGTTTCGAGTCAGAATCGTGGCCCTCTCGACGAGACGATATTAGGGTTGTTCTTGAACAACGACGTCGGAGTTTGGGGTTGAGCAAATTGAAGATTTTGTTACCTTTTTTTTAAGTGTATTTCAATATATCTCGCTGTATTTCCATGTATTTCATTATATTCATTATTTTTTTATTGTATTCCAAAGTATCTCGCCATATTCCATGTATTTCATAGTATTCACTGCCTCGCTGTATTCCATGAATGTATTCATATATTTTTTTAATTAATACTTATAATTTATCTATTCAGATGTATATATGTATTCAAATATATCTGCAGTATGTATTCATACATTTTTATACTATAGATGAATCTCGAATTTTATTGGTTGAAAACAGAAACACCCATGAACGATATCAACAGAAAAGGGAAGGATTAGGGAGCTCGGCAATTGCTCTGTTGAAAATATTCAGCATATTTAGCATCAAATACAGATTATGGGTGATGTAATTGAGTTAGTTGAGTTATATTAGTAGTTTATTGTGTTAATTGATTCACTTTCCATTTAAAAATAGTTGAATAGACCATGATTTGCGCTATTTATGTTACTGTATTCACAAATACATATCGTGAATACAGTCGAATACAATAATTATCTAGCTAGAATCCCCTGTTCCACGCCGAGTTTTGCTACTGTATTTATCAATACAATAGCTTAAATACATCGAACACACTCGAAAAAAACTGAAAACATAACTATATGAAGTAATATAGTAAATGGTAGCTACAACTAGCTAATAACCACTAAACAATACTCCCTCCGGTCCAAAATAAGTGATTTTTTAGCTGTTTTCATACAGATTAAGAAATCTATCTTTTAACATTAATTAGCAATAAAATTGACCATATTAACCTTTACTATCTCTTCACATAAACAATCCTCACACATACTCCAACACTATTTACTCCGCGTGCAATGTAGGAAAAAAATAATTCATTCATTCTTGAAATCTGGAAAAATTACTTATTTTGGATCACAAAAAAAAGACCAAAAAATCACTTATTTTGGACCGGAGGGTGAAGTGGTTTGTGAAAATTTCTCAATAAATTATCCAAACGAAACAGCAGATGGTGTTGGTACTTGGTAGTGAGTGGACTTTTAACTTATCTAAATTAGTGGTTTCAAATACTACAGAATTCTGTCGTTGCTTTCTGCCCTCTCTCTTCATGTGTTTATTTTGGGAAGAATCGCAACATCAACATTTTTTTCAGTCCCTGAATTGATCCACCAGTAGGTAGCTGTAGGTGTAGGAGAGTTCCATTATGGTGGGATGGACCATTCTAGAATTGTATATGAAACTCGTTGGCCATTTGGTTTTCAATGATAGTTGTGTTTGGCATCGTAGTCTACATTTTTGGGAAGTTTGTTTTGGAGGCAAATTAACTCTGCTAATGCATATGCATCCATGATAAATGCTAACAAGTAACATCAACTGTCTCTCAAACTAAAAAAAAAAATCAAATTGATGCAGTTGCCATGTCGCTGAAACTTATTTTAGATGAGAATTCGAAGCTGTCTGCAACGTGAACTTCATCTTCCTCTTCATGTGGGGTGAATGAATCAACAGGAGATGTATTAATGCTTGAATTTCGTGTCTCCAATAGGCTCCTGCTTGTCTTTTGTTGTTCATCAAACATCTTCTTCAATTTCTCTCCTTGTTCTTCAATCCTCATTTGTAACTTCCGCTGAATCTAGTAGTAACAAATATGATTCAGAAACATAGTTCAAAATGGTACGTACATAATTAAATATACCTCTAGTTGCTCGTGAAGACGCCTCTGGACTTCTAGCTGCATATTCAATGCTTCCTTGATTTGCATCCCCCTGGAAAAGAAATCTGGAATAAGTTTATTGTCCAGCTAAAATAATCACGAATATTGGTGAGGAAAGTTGCAACGGACATACGTTTTACTGTTGATCTGTGTCACATTATTCAGGCTATCAATCTTTTCAGATTTCCCTGCATTATAGAAAGGAGGAAACTCTGATTTCTGAAAAGAGCTGGAAACTTTGAAACTAAGTATTTAGCATGTCTATGGCAAAATTGAGTACATCACACAACATTTTTCACCAGCAAAGGTAGAAGTAACATAAATGTGTGAAGGAAACAGTCTGTTTTCCATCATGTTGGATCCACTTATTGCATAAATGACCAAAAAATGAAAAGGAAGAGAAGATTTTTAGAAGAGCTTACCGGCCAGGAGTCAAGAATTAGGGTTGTAGGTTAGGGGGTAGTAGAGCTTTCCTTACTTGATACCGGGGGTGAGGCGGGATTGGATTATGGTTGATCTTAAATGGTTTGCAGTTTATGTTGAATCCACACTATCCTTGCTGTTTATCTTGGCCCAGGACCTTAGATTCTGGTTACTATTATTGCATGTCATTCATCTTTTGGATGTTATGCTTCTGTTACTATTACGGTTTCTACCGGAGTTACTAATGAATTATCTTTTTTTGTTTTTTATTTCCGTCTTTCTGAGCCGAGGGTCTATCAGAAACAGTCTCTTTGCCGTATCGGGATATGGGTAAGGTCTGCGTACACATTACCCTCCCCAGACCCGACTTTGTGGAATTTTACTAGGTAGTTGTTGTTACTAGCCAGGATATACATTATTTGACACCCTTTGCCAGTGGGTTATGCAAGAGTGTTCAAAGTCTATTTTTAATCAATAATAAATAATATTTTACCTTATATGTAGTATAATTTTTCGGCGAAAGGTGGTCAACTGACAACCCTTGGCCAACGTAGCTTCGCCCCTGGAACTTACCTTATGAAACTTATTGCTACTGCATTATATTAACATCTTTTTCGTTCAAATTTCTGTTGATTGGGTACAGATTTCTGTTAAAGAAATGCAACAATAATAACATATCCAGTATAATCCCACATATGAGATCTAGGAAGGATAATGTGTACGCAGACCTTACCCCCTATCTGAGGAGGTAGAGAGGTTGTTTCTGATAATTTCTGTTAAAGAAATGAGGATACAAAAACTTATTTGCTTTCCCCTTTTAGATCCTTGATTACCAGTATAGGAAGTTCTAAACATCAGCAAATTTTTAATTGAGCATAATGTTCTTGGAGGATCAATATTTCTTCTTAATAAACATGAAACTAATTTTGGAAAGTACATACCTTCTGCTGATTCAGGGATGTACTTTGCGCTTCGATATTTCTACAATGGAATAGTCAAAATAATATTTTTCCTTTAAAATTTTATCAAAATACCAAATGGTGTTCCAAGAAAGTACATGTTTTTCATATTACAAGTACCTGCAGATGGCTTTTTACATGAAAAATGGTTAAGCCTTCTGAATCCATCAGCTTTACTATTGCCTTTGGCGTTGCTTCTGCCAAATGAAGGGTAGAACAATTAATCTATAGCCAAAATTGATCACCTATGTGACACATCTGGCAAATGTCACATCGACAAAACACAAGATATATCGGATATATAAGGAAGCAAGTCTTAGACCCTAGTGATGTGTTTTGAAGCCGCACAAACCTAGGTCCAAAGCGGACAATATCACTAGTGGGCTATGCCGTTACAATATGGTATCAGAGCCACTCCGCGTGCAACCTTGGACACGAAAATGTGACACCCCGGCTGTTACAACTTCCAAGGAAACAAGAATTGAAAAGGTAAGGGATGTGTGAAATTACTTACTGTCAGCTCCTCCAAGACGATTTACACACTCAACAAATCGATCGTGGAGATGTTGAGTCCACCTGATTCGTGTCTTGTTCGATAATGATCCTCCAGAGTTATTAACCTTATTAGGTGATGGACTTCCAGATTGTACCAAGTTAAAACCACAAAAATTATTGGAGAGCTGCTGGAACATAAACAAGAACGAGAATGGTGCTGTGATTCAAATTTTAAAAAGCAATACAATAGTATTATGTAGAGAATGACCAATTAAAAGTACTTACACCATAATCTTGATTTCCATGGAAAACTGGCATTGAAGATTGCTTGTTTGAAGAATCAAATTCTTCAAGCAACTTACTCTTAAGAAACACTATCCTCTCTTTCTCCGATAGATTGCTAAAAGGATTTCCATAGGCTCCCTCAGGACCTATGGAAATCTTGGGAAAATCGCATTGAGGATATGACAGTTGACAACTATTGTCTTGGTATTCATATTGTATTAATCTCTCTGCGGCAAAAAAAGCTGAAGGTGGTGACCCGATTCGGCTTATGATTGTTGTTGACGATGAAGCAGTATTAGGCCAAGATATCTGCTGCTGCTGTTGCTGTTGGCAGCAATTTTCTGCCGAAGTTCCAGGTTGAAAACAAAATTCCAAGCATGATGTAGATTTATGTTGATCAATATTCTGTTGGAATTCTAAATTGTAATCAGTTGCAAATTCAGTGTTGTAATATGCATGAGTTTGTTCAGCCCTCTGGATACTCATTTCCCTCAAAAAAACTAGTCAAGAAATTGCAATCTCTAGCAAAAGTATACACCAAAGACAGAGGGATTCTGTTTTAATGTTTTAAGAAACAAACTGCATTTAAATCTTAATAATTTCTAGTATCGATCGATGAATGTCTTAAGAAAATTAGTTGTGCACACGCGGCTTCAAGAAACTAAGGAACAAGATTCAAATATAATAACGAAGATGCAGTAGTATTTAATTTCTGCAGGACTGCTCCCAGCTAATTTCTTTTTTTATATGCTGAATGTCACCATACACAATATGAATATGTCAACATGTAAATGCCGACTATTTTAATATTCTGTAACATGGATAAGGAATGAATAAGCCTGTTTGACAAGACCAAGGCCAAATATATTTTTAGTACTACAAAAAAAACAACAAATCTCCCATATTATACAAACATCCTTCCTCTACGCACCAGTTTTGTTCTCAAAACTATAAAATGAATAAATTTTATCCATGTTCACTGAACTTTTGTGTTAGTTATCCAAAAGTCACTTTATCTTTTTTTGGTTACATAAAAATTATTCAACTTTGTGTTCATTACACAAAAAAGTCACTTTTCTTTCTTTTGTTACACAAAAGTCATATTTTTACTTGAAAAGTCTATTATGCCCTTGTTTTTATATAAACCTTCATAATTATGTTATACCTTCTATAATATATACTATATAATATACTTTTACCTATGTATTTTATTTATAAATAAAATAAAATAATATTATTTTTATAATATATTCGTATATTTAATTATTTCTTAACGTTAATTTTAAAATATATTAGTAGCGCTAAAATACCGACAACGCTACTAATATATTTTGAAATTAACATTAAGAAACAATTAAATATACGAATATATTATAAAAATAATATTAATTTATTTTATTTATAAATAAAATACATAGGTAAAAGTATATTGTATAGTATATAATATAGAAGGTATTACATAAATATGAAGGTTTATATAATAACAAGAGCATAATAGACTTTTCAAGTAAAATATGACTTTTGTGTTACAAAAGAAAGAAAAATGACTTTTTGTGTAATGAACACAAAGTTGAATGATTTTTATGTAACCAAAAAAAGATAAATGACTTTTGGGTAACCAATACAAAAGTTCAGTGACCATGGATAAAATTTACTCCTATAAAATGAATAGAGAAAAAGATACAGAATTTTCTTAAAGGAGAGGAATATGTATGGCCTTATTAAATTTAAACAATTCCTTTTTAGCATCAATTAGATGAAAGAAGAATATAGTTTATGGGTGCATCTGTCAACATAATATTTTCATCACGAATGGCATATATTCAATAATAATAATCTATCATGCTTAATTATTACGTATTAAATAGTAAATGGGGATTGAATATTTGAAATTCTTCCGAGCCACAGTTAGATAATTCTATTGGTTGTAGTTGAATAGCCTGTAGTGGTTCATGTCTCAAACCTTCCCGACAATAGTGTTTAACTTATACAGGTAAATCTTCTTAAAATATGGAATTTATAATCTTAAAAATAAAACAAATAACTTGCTTACACTAATATAAATTATTGATTCCTTTTATTTTGGGTCCGAATTGTTTATTAAATAAGACATGTTTTTGTTCCTTTTTCTTTTCGATTTTCTTCTTCGTTGGAAATGGAAATGTGAGGAATATAAACCTGAAATATTAAGACGAGCCATGAAACATTACACCTAGTGGCAGAGTGAGAATTCTAACGAGGGGATTCAAAAAATTCCAAAAATATCACACTTAGATTTGAAAATTAAACTTGTATTTCTCTTGTATCAAGGGATTCGAATTATATTTATAACTTTTCGACGAAAGTAATTCAGTTGAATCCTCGCATGTGGCTCCCTCACTGAGTACACTCCCAGTCCCAGAGATCAACAAGCTTGAACTGTGATCTGTTTAAAATTTGTACAAATTAAATAAAAGAACTTTTAGAAACTATTATTGTTTAGTGATTATTAATTTTCTATAGCTACCATATTCATAATTACTTCTTATAGCTGCTGTTCAGTTGTTACGGTAGTGTATTCGTTGAATTCGCGTTTCTGTATTCATGAATACAGCAGCAAAAATCGCCTAAAAATCAGGGTAGTCCAGCACATGTATTCGCGCCATGTATTCATGAATACAACAACAAAAAGTACCTAAAATCAGGCAGTTCAACTGTACGCGCATGTATTCACATGTATTCGTGCTACTGTATTCATGAATATAACAATAAAATGCGCTTAAAATAAGCGTAGTCCAGCTGTATGCACATGTATTCACATGTATTCGCGCCATGTATTCATAAATACAGTAACTTCAATCATCTTAAAAATAGGTACGTCCACCTGTCTAAGAGAAAGGAAAAGTATAAATAGCGTATTTCATGCCTCAATGGTAGTATATACCATAAATACTTATTTTGTTACTATAAAATATAAAAAGTAGCTATAAAAAATAATATTTTAAAATAATTTTGATTTATAATAAATCTTGTATACCTTTAACATTGGAGGTAAAATTTCCAATTAAATACGAGTACTTAATCTACTACTATGACTAAGAAAAGTGAAATCTCAGATTGATTCTCCACATAGTATCGAACAAGAGCTAAAAAACAAGAAAAACACCTTGTTTTCTCCTAATTGTTCCAATCTTGATTTAATTAGTAACCGACATTTAAAGTAATCTTCCACAGGCTATATATATTTTTTCTTCTTATTTATCAAAGCATCGTTTTATATTTATCTAAACACAATAAAATCACGCCCGCGAACCCATAAATTATAAGTTATTTCTGCTTTTCCCCTTATGTAATTATCCTGTTTGGTGGAATTTTCACGATTACCATTCTGATTAATGAAATACTCACCCACAATTATCTGATTCATTTCAACTTTTATTATAGTTTAAACAAATTACAATCAATTATTTGATCGTTAATTAAATTTAGGTACGTACATTACCTCCACCTAGAGAGGAATATTACGTACAGCTCCCCTTCTAGTTTAATATATTACATTGTAGCCCACTTTCATTAATAAATTTTAGTACCCATTGGCAGCTGATTAGTCCAACGAAAGTTAATTAACCAAGAACTCCTACGCTTCTCTAAAATAATCATTGTATTTGTCTCAAGTTCTCCTCTTTGTTTGTCTAATATATATATAGAGCTAATATTTAACATTCTTGATATAGTGGCTAATATTTATATTTGTCTTGTATATAATCAACACAAAATTTTAAAAGAAAAAGACAAAGAACGGAAGCAAAATCATATACAGTCAAATCTCTTTATAACAACCTCATTTGTTTTGGATATTTTTGAATGTTATAGTTAATTGCTGTTATAAATAACATATATTATGATAGAACATGAGATTTGCTTCCGGAAAATTTTGACTTTTATAATAAAGAAGTGCTATTATATAAGAATATTGCTATAGAGAGGCGTGAATGTAGACACAAAATATTCAAGAAAAAAAGAAATCTTCGTTGACTTTTATATTCCAGTAGTGTTATATTTCCAATTCGGGGCAAAAGGAGGGTGTTAAATTTGGCAAGCAATGATTAACTCGTCTACTTGGTGGATAGATCCATCCACATTTTTGGATACTTTTGGCATTAAAAGTATATGAATATAAAGAGAAAAAACGAGAGATATGTTTATTTACGGAATTATGAAAAGGACATTGTAATTTTTATTAATTTTATTTTTGGGAGAAAACAACTAATGATTAAACAAAAGGGTGTTACATGTGAAAAGGAAATGTATTTTTTTGGATGGACATTACCAGCTATTTTGCCTCTTAAATTGTTCAAAGGACACCTTATAGAAACTTTCAACACATTGGCCAGTTCGTACTCTTCAATTGGTAAATTAAACTATGTTACTTTTATGATAAATATATACTATTTGATATAAAAAAAGTATGGTTTCTGATTTTGCAGACAAAGAGGATTCTTGAATTTTTGTCGTCGTTTGGATAATTTTTTTTTTTTCTTTGAAATGCTAAAAAATAAATTTATTTTTCATTGATTGACTAATTAATTGACCACAATTAGAGTCAAATCCACTACTTCAGAATTAGAAACGATTACAAAATTATTTTTATCAGTCACGAAATTAAGATTATAGAGCCTCTAATTTTAGGAGAACAAAAACTCAAGGTTATGAAGTCTCTCAACTTTATCACTGTAATCAAATGACTTTTGGATAAGAATGTTGAATGCAATATTATAATATCAATTTGAATCATCTCTATTTCATAGCTGTCTTATAAGGATATTTAATGTTTTATATGAATCTTATCATTTTTAATTTACATTGCCGAGCTTGCCGAAAAGAAAAAAAAAAGAAAAAAAAAGGAACTTGAAGAAATTATAACCAGTTACTTGTTATATCACAAAGCCCCTCATCTATTTGTTTTTTAAAATAACAAAAATAGAATAGTGAACATATATTTAACCTTAATAACCAAAAATGGAAAATGTGGTGTTTAATACACATGGAATCTTCTTCTTCTTCTCAACCGTTACATATAATGAAGATTGTAATGTTAAGTGCAAATTAGATAGTCAATAATCGGGGGGGGGGGGGGGG
>MU694981.1:29089-68015 GCA_026770625.1 Nicotiana glauca | reverse complement strand
CTTTGATTTCAAGTGAAAAACATGTTTAATGATGTTAAAGATTGAAAGAATCGAGTAAAAATCAACTTAAAAGTGATTTGGGATGAAGTTTGCTCTTGAAAAATCGCCTATGGTGTTTGGGTTTTGAAAGAATGGTGAAAAGTGATGAAATTTCGTCTAAGTATAAAATTTGCTGGGTTGCGGATATGGGAAATGCGA
Organism: Nicotiana glauca; assembly: GCA_026770625.1. Taxonomy (NCBI): domain Eukaryota; kingdom Viridiplantae; phylum Streptophyta; class Magnoliopsida; order Solanales; family Solanaceae; genus Nicotiana; species Nicotiana glauca. The sequence continues at coordinate 67,817 of MU694981.1, read as the reverse complement.
AAATCGGTTCGCATTTGCAAACAATGCAGGCCTGGGAATTGCGACATCTTTTTTCTCATTTGGGAACTCAGGTTTGGAGGCCAGCTTTCCCATTTGCGGCCTTTCCATCGCATTTGCGATGGCCACCCTTTGCATTTGCGAGCCCCTTGTCGCATTTGCGAACACAGAAGGGGGAGGGGAATATCGCATTTGCGAACATCCCTGTTGCATTTGTGACATATACAGGGCCTCCATTTTTCTCGCATTTGCGATGGGGAATCCGCAATTGCGAGTCTCGCATTTGCGAGAAATCTGTCGCAATTGGGAGAATACCATATCTGACCTGCAATTTTTTTTTCAAAGTTCAAAATGCAACTCGACACCCATCCAAAACTCACCCGAGCCCTCGGGGCTCCAAACCAAACATGCACACAACCTCAAAAATATCCTACGGACTTACTCTTGCGATCAAATCGCCAAAATAACATCATTTACATAGAATCAAGGCTCAAAACACATGATTTTTCTTCTAAACTTCATGAACTTTCAAACTTGGAACTTATAGTCCGAAACACGTCAAACGACGTCTGATTTTGACCAAACTTCACAGAAAGAGCTTAAAAAATATATAAGACTTGTACCGGCGTCGGAACCAAAATACGAGCCCGATACCCTAGTCTTTTAATCAATTTTCATTTCCATTTTCCTTAACAATTTTAGAAAAACAATTTAATAGAAAAATTCTTTAACTCGGGTTCTAGACCTCGGATTTCGACTCCGGGCACATGCCCGAGTCTCATATTTTTCTACGGACCCCCCAAGACCGTCAAATCACGGGTCCGGGTCTGTTTACCAAAAATATTGACCGAAGTCAACTTTAATCATATTAATATCAAAATTCTTCAAATGTTTCACAGATTTCACATATTTCAACATAAAAGCTTTTCGGCTACATGCCCGGACTGCACACGCAAATCGAGACAAGTAAAAGTGAGGTTTTTAAGGCCTCGGAAGCACGGAACGGATGAAGAAACAGGTGATGACCCTTTGGGTCGTCACAAACATGTATATAATCTTCCTACTACATCAGAAGTTGCAGGAATATGGGTTGAAAGAGAAATCACTGAAGTTAGTTCTGAACCTCATATTCGAATCTACACTTACAGCAATAGATCTCAAATAGTGAACTTCTATTACGGATGTTATGATCCCCTTCAGTATCCACTATTGTTTCCATATGGTCAAAGTGGATGGCACTTTGGCATAAAAAAAATTATACAACCAAAAGATACTTCTAAACCTCGAGCTTTTTGTGAACACGAATAATTACCAAGTATTAGAAATATGTGTTCTGTTGATGGATACCTTGACATGGAAGCTCAAAATCTTGAAAAAGGAAAACGAAAAAGAGATAATATCTCTATTCGTGAATATTACTGTTATAAATTCCAAATGAGAGAAGATGAAACAAATGAAACTTTGCATCCTGGAAGATTATTTCAACAATATTCAGTAGATGAATACATAAAATCTGAAACACAGAGATTGGACTTTTTTTCATTCAACCCAGATCTCTTTAGGATAGAAATGCTACAAGGACTCATTGATGTTTTAAGACTTAGAGAAAGAGATGATTCAAATATAGGAAAACAAACATTCCTTCCCGTTACTTTTATAGGCGGACCAAGAGACATGCGTCGACGCTACATGAATGCTATTTCTTTGGTACAATAATTTGGAAAACCTGATCTATTCATAACGATAACTTGTAACCCATCTTGGCCCGAAATTAAAGACCACTTGCTACCAACTGACGAAGCACATAACAGACCTGATTTAATTAGTCGAGTTTTTAGAGCAAAGATAGAAGAACTAAAAACAGATATATTAAAAAGAAATATCTTTGGAAAAGTTGCAGCTTTTATGTATACTATAGAATTTCAAAAACGTGGTTTACCACATGCTCATTTACTTATTATACTTACTAATGAATATAAACTACTCACTCCAAAATCTTATGACAATATTGTTCGTGCTGAGTTACCTGATTGTAAAGCTGAAGAAACCTTACATAAGCTTGTTCTCCAACATATGATGCAATGACCTTGTGGTAAGTTAAATCCTACAAATTCATGTATGCAAAAGAAAAAAGGTTGTTGCAAATTCAAATATCCAAGAAGCTTTGCTGATCAAACATCAATAGGAAAAAATTCTTACCCAATTTATATAAGACGGAACACAGGACTTGTGAAAGTCAAAGATCACTATTTCGATAACTCATGGGTTGTCCCTTATAATCCATTCTTACTTGAAAAATTCAATTGTCACATAAATGTTGAAATTTGTTCAGATATTAAAGCTATTAAATAAATTTATAAATACATCTGCAAAGGACATGATGAAATCGCATTTCACATACATGACAATGACGCAATTGTTGAGGTAGATGAAATAAAAGAATATCACTCTGCTCGATGGGTATCACCGCCTAAGGCTACATGGCGTTTATTTGGTTTCCCTATTAATGAAATGACACCAGCTGTTTATCATCTTCAGTTACATCTTGAAGGACAACAATTTGTTTCCTTTAAGAGTGCATTGAGTATAAACGCAATTATGAATAATCCTATGATTAGAAAAAAAATATTAACAGAATTTTTTGAGATGAACAAAACAAATAAACATGCAATAAAGCTCAATGTATTGTATAAAGAATTTCCACAATATTTTGTATGGTCTATACAATATAAAATGTGGACCCGTCGAACAAAGGGTAATGTCATTGGACGTGTTGTAACATCTCATCCAACAGAAGGTGAAAGATATTATCTGAGACTATTATTAATGAATATAAGAGCACGAAAATCATATGAAGACCTACTAACTGTAAATGAAGTACGTTGCGATACATTCAGAGAATTAGCTGAAAAAGAGGACTACTTCATTGTGACAATAACTTAGCTGGATGTATAGCAGAAGTTGAGATATGATGACTCGACCCGTCGTCTCATATGTTACTGCCCCTTTTCCCCCATTTATTGCTTCTTCATGTTTCATTATCGACATTGGTTGTGTTAGAGTTGAATTGGATTGGTTTTGATAGGAAATGAGACACTTAGTCTCTTTAAGGAAGGCTTGGTTGGAAAAAGTCAACCGGATGTTGACTTATGAGTTAGAGGGCTCAGATTTGAATTCCGGTGATTCGATTAGCTTCGGAAGGTGATTTGTGACTTAAGAGTGTGATCGAAAGTAATTTTGGAGGTCGGTGTAGAATTAGGCTTGAATTGGCGAAGTTAGTATTTTGGCGAATTCCGATTGATAGGTGAGATTTTGATCCGAGGGTTGGAATGGAATTCCGAGAGTTGCAATAGCTCCGTTAGGTGATTTTGGATATGTGTGCAAAAATTTCAGGTCATTCGGAGGTGTTTTAGTCGGGTTTTTGATCGAATGCATAGTTCGGGAGTTTTTAAGAAACTTAGGCTTGAATCCGATGTGATTTGATGGTTTTAGCATTGTTTGATGTGTTTTGAGGATTGGAAAAAGTTTGAATGAGGTTTTAGGATGTGTTGGTATTTTTGGTTGAGGTCCCGGGAGCCTCGGGTTGAGTTCGGGTGGTTAAACGGAGAGTTTTTGAAGTTTGTTGCAGGTTCAAATTGCTGGTATCTGGTATTTTCGCTTCTGCGAAAATGGAGCGCAGAAGCAATTCTACATAAGCGGGTTATAGGTCGCAGAAGCGGTCCGTTGTCTGGTAAGGTGGTTCCGCAAAAGCGGAAGGAGGTTCGCAAGAGCGGACAGTTAACCGCAGAAGCGGTTTTGGTGTTCCGCAGAAGCGGAATTGGAGCTGCAAAAGCGGAAGTTGGATTTTTAATAGTAATCCGCAAAAGCGGGATTTTGGCCACAGAAGCAGTCCCGCATAAGCGGAAGCGAGACCGCAGAAGCGAAAGTCGACTAGGCAAAAGGGTTTAAATGTTATATTTCATCAGCGAGCATGGGGTATTTTCCACCATTGTTGAGCGACCTTGAGAGCTTTGGGCGAGTATTTTTGAGAGTTTTGACTGGGAATCAATTGGAGGTAAGTCCCTTGGCCTAATTATTCAAGTTTATGGTAGAATTAACATGTAAATTGGTGGAAATTCATCAAAGGGGGTAAGTTAGGGCTTGAGAAATCATAAGTTAAAAAAAATGGAATTTGGAGGGTCAAATGGACTCTAATTTTGGTAAATTTGATATGTATAGACTCATGGAGAGACGAGGAATCCGATGATGTAAATTTTGTAATTTTTCGAGAAGTGGGTCTGGGGCTCGGGTTTTGCCAACTTCGTAATTTTTTATGCTTTTCGAGTCTCTTCGATTGGGTTATGTTTCTTTGGCCTATTGTAATGTATTCCTTGTGGTTTTGATCAGATTCGGCTTGCGAGGAGGTTGATTCGAGAAGAAAAGGCATAGCGAGCTAGATTTGTGGCCGGCTTGAGGTAAGTAATAGATGTAGATGATGACCTGAGGGTTTGAAACCCCGGAATATCGCATCGTGACATTGTATTGAGGCAAGACACGTACTTTATGACGAGTGCGGTGTCATTTGTGATTGGGGATTTGTGATTAAGTCCGTCCCGAGTGATGTTTATACTGTGCTCTTAACTAGAAATCGTTTGGTAATCATCCTACTTGGATTTTATGGATATATTTGGGCTTTGTGCCGATCATTTGAATCCTTCAGGGATTATTATCACTGTTTCCATACTACTTGGCATGTTAAATGATTTCAGTCCCGAGTTTAAACATTGTTTTGAAATGTTCTGCTATATTTCTAAAATTTGAAACTTAAACTACATTTTCTGACGTTTTGAGCTGAAAGCTATTACCTTGATATTGCGCGGGTGGCTTACTCGCATATTCTGGACTGAGTATGGATCGGGTTGCACGCCGCAGCGATGTTATGTTGATATTGCACTTGGGCTGTAGGAGCCGCTCCGGAGTCTGAACCTCCACAGTGAGCGCGGGTATCCAAATGGATCGGGCTGCGCGCCGCAGCGATCATAATGCATTGCATTGCATTCATACATTGATATTTATTTGTTTTACCTATCATTGAGTTGCTGCTATTTCACCGTTAAACATTTTGGATTGCCAGTTATTGCTTTACATTGTAATACTTCGTGATTTCTTATCTTCAGCCATTATCTATGTTTATTACTCACTGAGTTGGAGTACTCACTTTACTCCCTGCACCGTGTGTGCAGATACAGGTATCTCAGAGGCTCAGTAGAGTTATTGGCTACTTACAGATTTATCCCGGAGTTGTCGAGGTAGCTACTTCGCGTTCACAGGACCCGACTTCTCCCCTTATCCCTTTTGTTTCCGCATCCTAGACTCTTTTATGTGTAGATTTGATACTCAGTTGTTTTTAGAGGCTCTGGACTCGTGACCCCAGATCTGTTGGGAGTTGTTTGTCAGTTGTTATGGCTTTCCGTATTGTTTCTATTTATTATCGGGTTGGAAATCTTGTTCATTGCTAAATTAACTTTATTAATTGGTAATGGGTTTCCGTACTTGGGTTGAGAGTGTTCAAATGGCCGGGCTTTCCTAGCAATTGTGTTGGGCGCCATCACGGCCGGGATTGGGGTCGTGACAAGTTGGTATCAGAGCCTAGGTTACTAGGCCTCACGAGTCATGAGCCGGTTTGGTAGATTCTCGCGGAGCGGTACGGGGATGCCTGTATTTCTCCTTGAGAGGCTGCAGAACCTTTAGGAAAACTTCATATTCTTGAAATTCTTGTCGTGCGGCTTTGTTGGTTCGAGAACTAAACTTCTGCATTTTATTCTCTCACAGATGGAGAGAACTCGTGCTACCGGACGTGACGGATGACCACCAGTACCACTCACTAGAGGTTGTGGACGCGGTCGTGGTCGTGGTCGAGGCAGAGCAGTGGGGGCAGCACCTGTTGACCCACCAGTTGCCCCAGCTCAGGGACAGACTCCAATAGTTGATACTGCAACAGCACCTGTGCAGGCACCAGTAGTGCCCATTGTGATTCCAGGTCTCCAGGATACCTTGGCTCAGATACTATCCGTTTGCACTGGCCTAGCCCAGGTAGACTCATCCACTACTGCAGCAGCTACATTGCAGGCAGAGGGAGGTAGTCAGACCCCAGCCACTCGTACGCCTGAGCAGGTTGTTCAGGGATTGCAGACACCGGGAGTCGTTCCAGCTCAGCCGGTTGCACCAGTAGCACCAGCAGCACCAGCAGCACCGGTTACACCAGCTCTAGACTATGTGGTTCCAGTTATGCCAGACAATGAGCAGCGTTGTCTTGAGAGATTAGGTAGACTTCAGCCTCCGACGTTCAGTAGTGCCGAGGGCGAGGATGCCTAGGGTTCTTTGGATAAGTGTCAGCATATGCTTTGCACCGTAGGGATCTTAGAGTCAAGTGAGGTGGCATTTACTACCTTCCAGTTCTCAGGGGCTGCATTTACCTAGTGGGAGGAGTTTGAGAGGCGTAGGCCTGTTGGAGCAGCGCCCCTTACATGGCAGCAGTTCTCCACTCTCTTTCTGGAGAAGTACATATCGCAGTCTCGCAGGGGAGGAGCTGCGTCGTCAGTTTGAGTGGTTGGTTCAGGGGAACATGTCTGTGACCCAGTACAAGATGAGGTTTACACAGTTAGCTCGGCATGCTACTTGAATGATCTCGACAGATCGGGAAAGGATTAGGAGGTTCGTGGATGGCGTCAACTATTCACTTCGCATTTTGATAACCAGAGAGAGGGTTATGGTTGCCTCGTTCGAGGAGGTAGTTGATATGGCTCGAGAGATTGAGATGGTTTGCCGTAAGGAGCGTGAGGAGAGGGAGGCCAAGAGGCCTCGAGGTTCGGGTGGCTTCAGTGGTGCTCCGTCTAGGGGCCAGTTCCAGCATGGCAGAGGTCGTTCCTTCAGGCCTCCTCAGTCAGGTCGTCCAGAGTACAGTGGGGCTTCTTCAGGTCGTGGTCATCAGGGATTTCAACAGGGCCAGTCTTCACTTAGTGCCCTCCCAACACAGAGCTCTACTCCGGCCTCTTCAGTCCAGGGTTCTTTAATAGCGAGGGGTTCCCTTCAGTGCCTTTCTCCAGCGCCGGGTAGTTGGTACGAGTGCAGTGAGTTGGGTCATATGAGGAGGCAGTGTCCTCGGCTTCGTGGTAGTCAGTCTCAGCAGAGGGATCAACCCTCATCTTTTACTCCAGTTTCTTCAGCACCCACCCAGTCAGTTAGGGGTGGAGGACAGGCAGCCAGGGGCCGCCCCAGGGGTGGAGGCCGGACTGGCGGTGGTCAGGCTCGATTCTATACTCTCCCACATATGAGGGTCGCCATTGCATCAGATGCTGTTATCACATGTATTATCTCAGTCTGCCGCAGGGATGCCTCTGTTTTATTTGATCTCAGATCTAACTATTCTTATGTATCTTCATTTTTTGCTCATCACCTGGGTACAACCTGAGGGTGTCTTGCTTTGCCTATTCACGTATCTACCGCACTGGGTGATACTATTATTGTGGATCATGTATATCGATCTTGTCTGGTGACTATTAGGGGTCTGGAGACCCGAGTTAACTTGTTGCTGTTGAGCATGGTAGATTTTGATGTTATTTTGGGCATGCACTGGCTATATCTGTGCCATGCTATTCTGGACTGTCATGCTAAGATAGTTACGTTGGCTGTTCCGGGTGTTCCGAGGATTGAGTGGCGTGGTATGACTGACTATGTTCTTAGCAGGGTAATTTCCTTCCTAAAGGCCCAGCGGATGGTTGGGAAGGTTTGTCTATCGTATTTGGCTTTTGTGAGAGATATTGGAGCTGAGACTCCTAGTCTTGATTCTGTTCCCGTGGTGAGGGATTTCCCAGATGTGTTTCCAGCGGACCTATCGGGCATGCCACCAGATAGGGACATTGATTTTGGTATTGATCTGGTGCCGGGCACTCAGCCCATCTCCATTCCTCCGTATCGTATGGCACCAGCGAAGTTGAAAGAACTAGAGGATCAGGTTCAAGAGCTCCTAAATAAGGGGTTTATTCGTCCTAGTGTGTCACCGTGGGGTGCACTGGTCCTATTTGTGAAGAAGAAGGATGGCACAATGAGAACGTGCATTGACTACAGGTAGTTGAACAAGGTGACAGTGAAGAATAAGTATCCACTACCTCGTATTGATGATTTGTTTGACCAGCTCCAGCGGCAATGGTATTCTCTAAGATTGATCTCCATTCAGGATATCACTAGCTGAAGATCAGGGATTTGGATATTATGAAGACTGCCTTCAGGACTAGATATGGGCACTATGAGTTCCTGGTTATGTCTTTTGGGCTGACTAATGCCCCAGCCGCGTTCATGCATTTGATGGACAGCGTATTTTGGCCGTATCTAGATTCATTTATTATCATTTTTATTGATGATATCCTGGTGTACTTTCATAGCCAGGAGGATCATGCTCAGCATTTGAGAGTGGTATTACAGAGGTTGAGGGAGGAGAAGCTTTATGAAAAGTTCTCCAAATGTGAGTTTTGGCTTAGTTCTGTGGCTTTCCTGGGGCACGTGGTATCCAGTTATGGTATTCAGGTTGATATAAAAAATATAGAGGCGGTGCAGAGTTAGCCTAGACCGTCCTCAGCCACAGAGATTCGGAGTTTTCTCGGTTTGGCGGGTTATTATCGACGGTTCGTCCAGGGTTTTTCATCTATTGCTTCACCCGTGACCAAGTTGATGCAGAAGGGTGCACCATTTGTATGGTCGTACGAGTTCAAGGAGAGCTTTCAGAAGCTCAAGACAGCTTTGACCATAACTCCAGTATTGGTTTTGCCATCAGCTTCAGGTTCTTACACTGTGTATTGTGATGCTTCGAGAGTTGGGATCACATGTGTGTTGATGCGGGAGGGTAGAGTTATTGCATATGCTTCTCGTCAGTTGAAGCCTTATGAGAAGAACTACCCCGTACATGATTTGGAGTTGGCTGCTATAGTTCATGCTTTGAAGATTTGGAGGCACTACTTATATGGCGTATCTTGTGAGGTATATACTGATTATCGTAGCCTTCAGCATTTGTTCAAATATAAAGATCTTAATTTGAGGTAGCGGAGGTAGCTTGAGTTCCTCAAGGACTATGATATCACCATTTTGTATCACCCAGGGAAGGCCAATGTAGTGGCCGATGCTTTGAGTCGGAAGGCGGTTAGTATGGGTAGTTTAGCGTACATTCCAGTTGGGGAGAGGCCCTTTGCAGTTGATGTCCAGGCTTTGGCCAATCGGATGGTGAGGTTAGATATTTCGGAGCCTAGTCGGGTGTTGGCTTGTGTAGTTTCTCGGTCTTCCTTGTATGACCGCATCAGAGTACGCCAGTATGATGATCCGCATTTGTTAGTCCTTAAGGAAAGAGTTCAGCATGGTGATGCCAGGGATGTGACTATTGATGATGATGGCGTGTAGAGGATGCAGGGCCGGATTTGCGTGCCCAATGTGGATGGGCTTCGGGAGTTGATATTAGAGGAGGCCCACAGCTCGCGGTATTCCATTCATCCTGGTGCCGTGAAGATGTATCAAGATTTTAGGCAGTATTACTGGTGGAGGAGAATGAAGAAAGATATTGTAGGTTATGTGGCTCGGTGTCTCAACTGTCAGCAGGTGAAATATGAGCATCAGAGGCCCGGTGGTATACTTCAGCAGATGGATATTCCAGAATGGAAGTGGGAGAGGGTTATTATGGATTTCGTGAGTGGTCTCCCTCGGACATCGAGGAATTTTGATTCGATTTGGGTGATTGTGGATCGGCTGACCAAGTCCGCACACTTCATTCCGGTATGTACCACCTATGCTTCGGAGCGGTTGGCAGAGATTTTCATTCGGGAGATTGTTCATTTGCATGGGGTCCCAGTTTTTACTATCTCGGATAGCGGTAGTCAGTTTACTTCCTAGTTTTGGAGGACTTTTCAGCGAGAGTTGGGTACACAGGTAGAATTGAGCACATCATTTCATCCTCAGACGGACGGGTAGTCCGAGCGTACTATTCAGTTATTGGAGGACATGTTACGTGCCTGTGTTATTGATTTTGGAGGTTCTTGGGCTGAGTTCTTGTCACTTGCAGTGTTTGCTTACAACAACAGCTATCAGTCCAGCATTCAGATGGCACCATATGAGGCCTTATATGGGATACGGTGTAGATCTCTGGTTGGTTAGTTTGAGCCTAGCGAGGCTAGAATATTGGGGACAGAGTTGGTTCAGGATGCCTTAGAGAAGGTGAAAGTGATCTAGTAGATATTTCATACAGCTCAGTCGCGTTAGAAGAGTTATGCAGACCGGAAGGTTCGAGATGTATCTTATATGTGGGCGAGAAGGTCTTGTTGAAGGTTTCACCTACGAAGGGCATTGTGAGATTTGGAAAGAAAGGAAAGTTGAGTCCGCAGTTCATTGGTCCTTTTGAGATACTTAGGAGGATTGGGAGTTGGCCTATATGCTTGCTTTGCCACCCAGCTTGTCGGGGGTCCATCTGGTATTCCACGTTTCTATGCTCCGGAAGTATGTTGGGGACCCGTCTCATGTGTTAGACTTCAGCACGGTTCAGTTGGATGATGATTTGACTTATGATGTGGAGCCAGTGGCTATTTTGGGTCGTCAAGTTCGGAGATTAAGATCAAAGGATATAGCTTCGGTGAAGGTGCAGTGGAGAGGTCGGCCCGTGGAGGAGGCTACCTGTGAGACCGAGCAGGAGATGCGGAGCGGATATCCTCACCTATTTGAGACTTCAGGTATATTTCTTGACCCGCTCGAGGACGAGCGTCTGTTTAAGTTGGGAAGGATGTGACGACCTGACCCGTCGTCTCATGTGTTACTGCCTCGTTTCCCCCATTTATTGCTTCTTCGTGTTTCATTATCGACATTGGTTGTGTTAGAGTTGAATTGGATTGGTTTTGATAGGAAATGAGACGCTTAGTCTCTTTAAGGAGGCTTAGTTGGGAAAAGTCAATCGGATGTTGACTTATGAGTTAGAGGGCTCGGATGTGAATTTCGGTGATTCGGTTAGCTTCGGGAGGTGATTTGTGACTTAGGAGTGTGATCGGAAGTGATTTTGGAGGTCCGGTGTAGAATTAGGCTTGAATTGGCGAAGTTAGTATTTTGACAAATTCTGGTTGATAGGTGAGATTTCTATCCAATGGTCGGAATAGAATTTCGAGAGTTGCAGTAGCTCCATTAGGTGATTTTGGATATATGTGCAAAAATTTCAAGTCATTCGGAGGTGTTTTAGTCGGGTTTTTGATCGAATGCGTAATTCGGGAGTTTTTAAGAAACTTAGGCTTAAATCCGATGTGATTTGATGGTTTTAGCGTTGTTTGATGTGTGTTGAGGATTGGAACAAGTTTGAATGAGGTTTTAGGATGTGTTGGTGTTTTTGATTGAGATCCCGGGGGCCTCGGGTTGAGTTCGGGTGGTTAAACAGAGAGTTTTTGAAGTTTGTTGCAGGTTCATATTGCTGGTATCTGGTATTTTCGCTTCCGCGGAAATGGACCACAGAAGCGGTTCTGCAGAAGCGGGTTATAGGTCGGAGAAGCGGTCCGTTTTCTGGTAAGGTGGTTCCGCAAGGTTCGCATCAGCGGGTCCGCAGGAGCGGACAGTTAACCGCAGAAGCCGTTTTGGTGTTCCGCAGAAGAGGAATTGGAGCCGCAATAGCAAAAGTTGGATTTTTAATGGTAATCCGCAAAAGCGGGATTTTGGCCGCAGAAGTGGTCCCGCATAAGCGAAAGTCGACTGGGCAGAAGGGTTTAAATGTTATATTTCATTAGCGAGCATGGGGTATTTTCCACCATTGTTGAGCGACCTTGAGAGCTTTGGGCGAGTATTTTTGAGAGTTTTGACTGGGAATCGATTGGAGGTACGTCCCTTGGCCTAATTATTCAAGTTTATGGTAGAATTAACGTGTAAATTAGTGGAAATTCATCAAAGGGGGTAAGTTAGTGCTTGATAATTCATAAGTTTAAAAATATGGAATTTGGAGGGTCAAATGGACTCCGATTTTGGTAAATTTGATATTTATAGACTCCTGGCAAGACTAGGAATCCGGTGATGTAAATTTCATAATTTTTCAAGAAGTGGGCCCGGGGCTCGAATTTTTCCAACTTCGTGATTTTTGATGCTTTTCGAGTCTCTTCGATTGGGTTATGTTTCTTTGGCCTATTGTAATATATTCCTTGTGGTTTTGCTCAGATTCGGCGCGCGAGGAGGTTGATTCGAGAAGAAAAGGCATAGCGAGCTAGATTTGTGGCCGACTCGAGGTGAGTAATAGATGTAGATGATGACCTGAGGGTTTGAAACCCCGGAATATCGCATCGTGATGCTGTATTGAGGCAAGACGCATACTCTATGATAAGTGCGGGGTCATTTGTGATTGGGGATTTGTGACTTAGTCCATCCCGAGTGATGTTTATACTGTGTTCTTGACTAGAAATCGTTTGGTAATCATCCTACTTGGATTTTATGGATATATTTGGGCTTTGTGCCGATCATTTTAATCCTTCAGGGATTATTATCACTGTTTCCATATTACTTGGCATATTAAATGATTTCAATACCGAGTTTAAATACTATTTTGAAAGGTTCAGCCATATTTCTAAAATTTGAAACTTAAACTACATTTTCTGACGTTTTGAGCTGAGAGCTATTACTTTGATATTGCCTGAGTGGCTTACGTGCATATTCTGGACTGAGTATGGATCGGGCTGCACGCTGCAACGATGTTATGTTGACATTGAGCTTGGGTTGTAGGAACCCCTCCGGAGTCTGACCCCCCACAGTGAGCGCGGGTACCCAAATGGATCGGGTTGTGCGCCGCAGCGGTCATATGCATTGCATTGCATTCATGCATTGATATTTATTTGTTTTACCTGTCATTGAGTTGCTGCTATTTTACCGTTAAACATGCTGGATTGCCAGTTATAGCTTTACATTATAATACTTCGTGATTTCTTATCTTCAGCCATTATCTATGTTTATTACTCATTGAGTTGGAGTACTCACTTTACTCCCTGCACCGTGTGTGCAGATACAGGTATCCCGGAGGCTCAGTAGAGTTATTGGCTGCTTACAGGTTTATCCCGGAGTTGTCGAGGTAGCTGCCTGGCATCCGCAGGACCCGATTTCTTCCCTTATCCCTTTTGTTTCCGCATCCTAGACTCTTTTATGTGCAGATTTGATACTCAGTTGTATTTAAAGGCTCTGGACTCGTGACCCCAGATCTGTTGGGAGTTGTTTGTCAGTTGTTATGGCTTTCCGTATTGTTTCTATTTATTATCGGGTTGGAAATATCGTTCACTGCTAAATTAACTCTATTAATTGGTAATGGGTTTCCATACTTGGGTTGAGAGTGTTCAAATGGTCGGGCTTGCCTAGCAATTGTGTTGGGCGCCATCACGATCGGGATTTGGGTCGTGACATGAGAGTTATCAAATGCCATGTAGTTTGAGACGCTTATTTTCTACATTGTTGGTATATTGTGATCCTGCTAATCCAAGAGAATTGTGGAAAAAATTCGAGGACTCTCTGTCTGAGGACTTCAAAATTTTACCAGATATCGGAACAAAAAGTGTTCGATATAAAGTTTTAGACTATCTCAATGACATCTTACATTCGATGAGACATAACATTAATGAGTATAAACTTATCCCTGAAAATTTCAAGGCTTCAAAGGCTGCCAAAGAAGCAAGAGAAATATTCTTTGAAAGAAACATAATCTTTACTGGAGAAGAGCTATTACTGCGACAAAAGTTGAATCGTGAACAACAGATGATATACAATGTGATTATAGACAGAATATTTTCAAACAGAGCAGGAGCTTTTTTTGTTGACAGTCCTGGAGGAACATGTAAAACTTTTTTATGTCGTGCGTTATTAGCTACTGTGCGTTCTAAAGGATTTATTGCTCTAGCAACAGCAACCTCTGGAGTTGCGGCTTCGATTCTTTCAGGTGGCTGTACAGCTCATTCCCGTTTTAAAATTTCCATTGACATTGATTAAAACTATAGTTGTAATATTAGCAAACAAAATTCACTTGCCTGTTTGATTCGAGATGCAAAATTAATTGTATGGGATGAAGTATCGATGGCAAAAAAGAAAATTATTGAAACTTTTGATCTACTTTTAAAAGATCTCTTGAATACTAATGTGCTTTTTGGTGGTAAAATTGTTGTCTTTGGTGGTAATTTTAGACAAACTCTATCAGTAGTTCGAAACGGAAAAAGAGAAGATTTTATTCATGAGAGTTTATTATATTCTGACATTTGGCCCCGACTTGAAAAATTGCAACTGTCAGAAAACATGCGTGCAAAAATTGATCCAGCCTTTTGTGAATATTTGATGAGAATAGGAAATGGAAAAGAACCTATTACTTCTGAAAATAAAATTGAAATTCCAAATTCATTTATTATCCCTTATACTACTGAACAGGAATCTTTGAATGCATTATTTGAAATAACATTTCCTAATATGCATGCTTTCTTCTGTGATGCATCTTCTGTAACCTTCCGCGTTATTTTGACGACGAAAAATAATTTTGTGAATGAAATAAATGATATGCTTATAAGCAAATTTCCAAAAGAAGCTAAAACATTTGTTGCAATTGATGAAACATGTGAATCGAATGGTCAAAGTCAGTATGAAGATTTTTTGCATTCTTTAAATCCCACTGGTTTACCTCCCTACAAATTAACTTTGAAAGAAACTTGTCCAATTATATTACTACGAAATTTGAATCCTTGTGAAGGTTTATGCAATGGCACAAGATTGACATGTTGTGATTTTAAAACACATATTATAAGCGCAAGAATTACAAGTGTCGACTTTAAAATACACATGTGTTTATTCCGAGAATACCATTGATGTCATCAGAATATGAAAAGTGCAGTTTAAAAGAATACAATTTCCAGTAAAGCTGTGTTTTGCTACGACTATAAACAAAGCACAAGGTCAAACATCAGATTTTGTTGGTATATATTTACGAGAACCAGTATTTTCACATGGCCATCTTTATGTTGCATTGTCAAGAGCAAAAACTTCCAATTCTATTAAGATATTAATTCGTCCGCCAAACCCAGATAGTGATGACGATCATTCTACATACAATATAGTTTATGATGAAATCATTCAAAAAGCTTTCTTGTGAATCTTTTACATGTTACTTTATAGCATTTCTTGAACTCAACAGAGTTGAACATAATGTTTGAATATACAATTTTAGCACAAGAATACCCATCTTCTTTGCGGAACATGTATTTCCGATCGAAAAAGTGTTGAAAGGTATTTAGTTCTTCCTACATCATTCTTCATTTCTATTATGCTGCTCCTTGGCCTTCACTTGATTTCCATCTAAAGTTTCTCCATTTAGTTACAATTCATCTCTAGTTTTCTCAAAATTTGACTGTAAATATTTTTTGAGGAAAATATGGAATGTGCAATTGGTGTTTAGAATTTCGAGATGATACCAACTCTTCTGTAATATTAAAATGTGTGTTGATTGTTTGGAGAGTAAATGGGTTCTTCGAGGATGAATTTGGCAGTAGAATTGTGATTTTTTTTTTTTGAGATTACTTGGAATCTTTCTGCTTATCAAGTTTTTCATATTTCTTTGTATATTCTACGCATGAGTGTGATTATTTTCCAAAAGTAGCGATGGAACGTAGAAGAATTTTGGTGCACTCAAGGCGTTTGACGTTATGACTGAAACAGGTTATTTTTTTCCCTTTTCTGTTTCCATAATTATTCTGCCACTAAGTCAAAAGGTACATTATTTATTTCTACAATATTAATAAATTATATATTGCGTGTTATTTGTTATGTGCCATTAAAAATCATTTAATTGCCTTGCTTTTGCAAATAATTTTAATAGCAGTTGATCCACCTGAGAATCATTTGTTCGCCACCCAAATAAGAAAGCTATAAACGGAGAAGAAATTAATTTGCATGTTTTATTTTTCTCTTTTATTCGTTTATCATCGGGTTAGATAGCGATAAACATGTCATCGGCCACCAAGGGGGTTGCGATCCCCTGTTCAAGATAATAATTGTTTAATTTTTGAAGTTGGATCACATGGTTTTTGCTAAGAACAGAAGATCAGTAATGTTTACATGTTTAAAATTTTTAAGTGGAGATTAAATTGTGCAACCATTAACGCTTGCACAACAGATAAATTTTGGAGTCACTATAGTCTTCACAACTAATTCCGCATGATTATGGGAAAAATTTATGTGTGTGAAACTTTAATTGACATGGAGAACATTGTACTGTAGAACTTTAAATAGTTGAAGTTTGGAATATCTATTTGTGTATTGATACAGTTGCAATAACGTAGCTACTCTACTAATACTTGATCAAACAAAATATAGAGATCGCACACTCATGGAAAGCTTGAGCTTGTTGTAGCTATGCAGAACAGTTGGGTTTTGGATCAGTAGACCAATTTGAATGTGCATGTGGCAACAATGATAAAATGGAAAAAGGTTATGTACTGACTTATGTTTCATACATAGATCTTAGTGCTATTCATACGTACAAGGAAGAAGATTTTTATTAAAGATGCTCGAGTTCATTTCGCTTTCATTAGGACCTTAAAAAGTAGAGAGTGACAAATCTTGTGCTATAGAAGATGAAAAGAAAAAATAATAAATAAAGAAAGCAATCTGATACACTCTCTCACAGATGATGATGCTTATGTCTGGTTTATAGTATTACTACTAATGTTGCAATTTTTTTTTTGGTACACCATTATAATACTAGCTAATATCTATTTGATGTCCGCTGTGTAGGACTTATTGAACATCTTGAGGCATATCAGAGTGTTGGAATATGTTTAGGCAACTAAAACAGTGTAATGAGGAGGTATATCTACAAGTCCAGAATTGCAGTGCCAGGGAACATACTGCTTGGACGGAGGGAAAACACAGGTCAGTAATCGTTGATAACAACATTTTACGAATTTTCTCAAATAACTTCTACTTAGCAATTGCTGGAAGCATAAGCAACTGGTAGTTTTTCCTACTCAGTATTTAAATCTGTATATGCTGAAATTGAGGGACTAATCTGCTATATAAAAAAGAAAAAATTGTCCACTGTTTGCTCTATCTTGAATCTTCCATGCTTAGTCTTCCATACCTTTGAGCCATTAAAGGTTGTGGTCATCACAAATGAGTTATGAGTGCATTTGAATTTCACTAATATGCTGACTCTTGATTCTGCTTTTGTCTTTTGTTTAGTCTCCTTTAATTTTTAGTCACCGAATATGGTGGTAATTAAAGTATTTCGGTGTTACAATATTAATTGCAGTATTTTTTCATACAACAAATTATCCTTACTATCTGGTGTGATTATCTTTGATCCTTACCTAGATTAGATAAAATACATGTTATCTCAAATGAAGTGCTTGCGTGTGACGTTAATGATTCATTAGAGCTTCTAAAATACTATATCTTTAATCAATTACTATTTTCGAGATTTTACATAATAGAAGAACATAATAATTCCAATGAATACTTTATTATTTTTCCCTTTTTGTTTATTTTATGGTGAACTATTCTTAAATTGAAAATTACTTGAATATTAACTTATTGGAATATGGGATATCCTGGATTTTGCTTATTGTGTTTACTTTTGGTTGCTTGTAGATTTCTCACGGTGAGACTTTCAGTACTCAAAACTCCGGATTCACGTACAAGTAAAAGATAATTGCAATGGGTAGTCAATCTGATCCTCACGCTTTCGCTTTTTCTGCAGTTGAAGTTCTTTTACTTCTCTATCCACACTGATATTCTTTGCTTTTTAAAAAAAAATCTCATTTTCTCTTCGCACAATCAAATGATGACATTTTCATCTGATTTTCTATTTGACTTATGCTTTAAAAGGATATATGTGCTCTATATTTCTTAAAATTTGTTTCATTTCCTCTTACCATTGTCGATTTACATAGAACTATCAGTTTCAGTGCAAATAAATGTTACACCTATATTTTTCCAAATCCATGCCTATTGTCACTAAAGATAAAAGAGTAGTGGATGCAGCAGGTAATCTATATGTACTAACTTAAAAATCCAAGATCTGCTTCTATTTTCAATACAAATCACATTTTAGTAATTTCACTTTATTTTGTGTTGTTTCATGCTCTTAAGTAATGCCACAGCGGTGAGCTTTAATTTCTTGTTTCTCGCTTGTGTAGTTGGAGTTTTTTCAGAAGACGATACAACTGAAATTATGCCAAACATGAGAATGGAACCTCTCAATTTTGTATATGTATTATTTTGCTCCTTTAGTCAAATTTATTTCACATAAGTTTTGTAGTGTTTGTGTTGTGAATATTCAAATTATCTTGTCCACAAATAGCAACACATGTGCCTCTTTGGTTAGCAATTGGTCTTAAAAAACAAAGGGAAATGTACTATCAGACCTCCTGAATTCATGTCCATTGGTAAGTTTTTAGTTGTTTTATGATACTACCGACCTGTGCTCCCAAGTGCAGCGACCAGTTAATTTAAGTTTTGATTCGGATTTGATTGTTTTGTCTTCTATTGTGGAGAAACTGTTACACATGATATTTTACTAAATTAGTTGTTTCTAGCTCAACTTTTATGTCTGTATAAAACTATGAAATCTAGAGTACCCTTAAGCAAAGGTTCAGTATTGGAATAGAGACGGGCCAAAATAGAGTAGAATGGTAAAGAGGCTTCATATAGCAACTTCAACTTTTGTGCGGTTGAGGGATATTAGGGGTAGTAGTAGTTGTTATATATTTGTTGTTAGATTACCTTACCTGATAAAAAATAATATATTCTTCTGAGTGGTTACTGGTTTGTTATAGAGTAGAGGGAGTTGTGGTGTATCCAAACAGCTGAGTTTGTTTGAATTGGGCAATTCATATATTTGTTTGTTTCTTTTTCTATTATACTTTTCTATTGATTGTCTTTTGTGAATAAATCTCTCATAGAAGAGGAGCAGGCTCCACATGAGCAACGTAGCTCTCATACTTTGCTGCCTCCTCTGCGGTGAAGGAGGTCTGCTATTAAGAAATTTCCTGATGAGAAATTGGTTGCACATGAATTTCCAATTTCCCGTCAAAGTTCCTATGGCCAAGGCGTGCTAAACGGTTAGTATTCTGGACACAGTTTTATGTTCCAATCAAACGGTTGGTGAGCAACATAGTTTTTACAAATGCTTTTTTTAATTTTCATACAGGTATTAATGTTCTATGTGGAGTAGGAATCCTTTCTACTCCTTATGCTGTGAAGGAAGGTGGATGGGCAGGGCTTTCTATATTATTCATCTTCGGTGTACTTCAGATGTTATTTCCTGAAAAAAGGGATGTGAGCTAATGCTCTTTCACTCTATAAATTTTTTACCTTCTTTCGTATTTAGATTCAGGGAATACAAAGACATAAAGGATGAAAGGCAGTTGTTAAATGATTAAGATTCATCTTCCTCTTTCCATGTCTGCAAAGGACTCTTCTATCTTCTACTAATGTGTTGCTTTTGCTTACTTTCCTTGTGTTTGCAGTACAAAGGTTGTACTCAAAAGTTGACGTCCAATGAGCACTCTATTTCTAGCATTGATAAGCATGTTATTGCACACAATAGAACTTCTGATAGAACCAATCTTTGGTCAGAGCTGACTCTGATTTTCTCGGCTTTTTGGGAGAAATTCAAAAATAGCCAGATTTACCATTGGTCATTGAAAAATAGCCAAGTTTCAAAAGTCATCGAAATTTAGCCACTTTAAATCTGAGAGAAAACACTATTCAAAATCCAGAAAAATAAGCCCGCAAATTTTACGAGAGTTCCAGCATAAGTATGCTTGAACTCCCGTAAATTTTACGGGAGTTCCAGGATAACTATGCTGGAACTCCCGCAAATTTTACAGGAGTTAGCAAAGTATACCAGTCCAGCATAATATGCTGGAGTTCGTACACAAATGCACCAGAATTCCCGTATATTATACTAGACCGGTCCTTGTTGCAGCAAAATAGTGGCTATTTTTCATTAACTTGGTAGACGCTGGCTATTTTTCATTGACCAGTGTGAAAACTAGTTATACCATGATATTTTAACCGGCTTTTTTGGCAGCGATTATCGTAAGTAATGGTATTGATGAAAGGTAGGATTTTTACAATACAATCTTTGCCAACGATGCAAAATTTTGAAACAGGGATATTGCAAAAATCATGTATGATTATCCACTTATGTACATGTCTCACCCAGTTGAATATATAGTTATCAGCCATAACTATTCCAGTCTGTTCCATACAGGTATAATATACAAGTTTTCCATACAATCTCAATAACGAGATGTAGAATCCTAACAATGGATTCTTATAGAATAAAAGTTGAAGTTTTAACAATTGGACTTATCTCAAATTTCGTTACCGTAAAACGGTAATTGTTAAGAACTATTGGGCCCGGGCAGCACCCCACTAGTAAGGAATAAAAGAAACTGAATCGATAAGGCTTCATTTTGCTTCAAGCGAATCACATCCTATATAACACAGTTAAACTCTAGTGTATACCAATAGAGGCATTTACAGCGACTTGGGGGACAAAGGAGAGGCACGCCCTGTGGGTCTTTTCCCAGTGTTTCAGCAAAGGCATTCTCATCGACAGCATTCTAATGTAACTCGATATGGAACTACAAAAACCAATTCAAGGAGTATATTTTCATGCTTCATAGTGCAACACCCACTATGCCATCCACTCTTTACTTGGAAATTTCCATCGGCATTCAAGCCTATGTAAAAATATAATCACAGATTTGGGGACAAGCAATTACGCCTTCCCCAGGTAAACTACGTATGACCTCAAAAATGAAAAGAATGAAGAAGCTATACCAAAAGAAGAAACTCATTTTACATTTACACACCAATTACTGACTTACACTATAATGCAATTAGAGGGCATCTTGCAATTGCTCTTCTGAGTTTCATGGCGGCAAGGATAGGGGATAACCAACCTCAAAAAGTGAGACCCCCAAATTGCAGCAAGCATGAGAAGCAAGATTGTAGATCATTCATGAAGTGCTAACTTCCAAGCTGCCGGAACAAGTTAAGATTCAGCAGGACGAGACTGAACCATGGAAACATCCAGGGGCACTTTTCCCTTTTAGGCTCCAGAATCCCGAGAGGTCAGCGTTCGGATGTGTATACTGAAAATAAATCAGAAGCTCCATGAAGATGCAAAAATTCAGGAGATATGGGGGCTGGAATACAACTTTCTAAAATAATTTTGATTTCACTGGCATCGTACAATCAATATCATCCTCAAGATCACTAAATGAAATTTCCTCCTCATTTCCCGTTAAAATTCCAGTGCCAGAGTAGCCTTCTGACTCTTCAATGTCTTGTAGCCAATCATCCTCATGCTCATCATAGTCCAAGAATGGTGGTTTAAAAGAAGTACCAGCCACCAACTCCTTATCTAAGATCTTACTAGGAGGATTTTCTTCAGTAACAACCTTGTCAATAAACTGGATATCTGTACTTCCATGTTCGAGCTTCTCAGTTTCAATGTCAGGAGTAGTCTCAAATGCAAAACTCCTTTGGGGCATAAAAAATCTACAGTGAGCATCTTCGGATGAGGTGGAATCGAAGTCTTCACATGGCGAATATGTGCTCTCCTTCAGGAGAAGCGTATTCATACCAAAAAAATCTGAGTCGGGTTTTGTCTTCTTTTGGAGCTCTCGCATCCACATAGCCCTTGCTTCAACAAGCTGATAAATGAGCTCACAAAAATTAATAGAGCACACAGACTAGCTAATTATCATGTGAAGCCTTGTAGATACAGAATGTAGGACAAGTAAAATTACAACACATCCATCATTGGAACTACTCTGGTGATGCACAATACCCCATTATCGGGCAATACTCTTGGTTAAAACTACTCATGATCAAGAAATAAAATTGCTTCTAGCAATGATAACAGGGGCTTGAACCAAATCAAGGCTGTTTCAGTTCTACCTGCTCCCGAATAACTTCTCCTTTAAAATAACTAACACAGATGAAATCATTAACTTTCTGGATGGCAACTCAACCAGCAATTGACCCCAACAAATCGTGTTTCATGCAATTTTTGAGCAAATTGATTTGGGTTATCTGTTACCCACAAGCTTTTGAGCATAACTAACTAATCAATTGTGATTATCATCAAAAATTCTGGTTGGATTTTCAAGAAAATCCATTTGGGTTGGTGAAGGTATGACTGCTTGCTGAGTGATCATCAGGATTGTGCAACTCATTTCAGTGATGATCTTATAAGCAGAGCAGAGTATCAACAAACCTGGGGTGTAGATAACAGCTCGGCGTCATGTTTATTGAGTCTTGTGTGAAGAAGAACAAAATAAACCATCCAAAAGTAACCCTCACTCATATGGACAGGGCAAAGTTCATTTCTGAGAGCAGCTAATCTCGGTGCCAGACGTTCAACAGCAAATCCATGCTTCTGTTGGGCTTCAGAGATCTCAAAATCTAAACAGATGAGAAAAAAGTATTAATGATAGTTTTTTGGAAACATAACCACATTTTATTACTTAAGAAAATAGACTAAGATATTATTAAGAATCAACAATACCTCAAATATACATATACATACAATGCATACATCCTTAATATACATCAAAGGATGCTTTCACGGTTGACCCTAGCATGAGTAACAAAAAGATAATATACCAACCAGAAAAGGTAGTGATTTTTGAAAGCAAAATTAAAAATAAGCCATGCTGCAGACAAGGAAATAGATGCTACATCAGCTCCCTGTCTTTATCGTATGGTTTTTGACTTACTTTCTATTTTATACATCTCAACAAGAATTAATTCATTCCATAAAAAGCAAAGCTTAATAGCATTTCTTATTGTCAAACTAGCATATCAGAATATCACTTTTATAGTATTTGACATCTGATGTGATCTTTCCACACCCTTTCACATCTTTCAACTACTATTATAACAGATCTGTACCAAACTCAAATACAATCACTCAGTTAACTTTCTTCTTTAATCTCCATGAAAATTCAACTAGGTCAAGCAACTACGAATGCAAGGATAAAAGGAATCAAAGCCCATCATTCAAATTTACATCATCGAATGTCTTGCCATTCCACGAGCCTAAACAAAAAAAGGAACCATATCAGGATTAAACCAAACTGTGCTTTCAGCTGCAATTCTTTGATCCTCTCAACCTATTAAGAATGTGCTTTTCTGCCAGTGCTGTCAAAGTGTCGATTAAGGGCACTTAAGCATTGAAGCCAGGTGCAAAATAGGCTGAGCACTTTGCCCCGCTTACCTGGTAGTTTACTGCAGTCACCAAAGCGCTAAGGCATACTCCTACCAGTGGGCTCTCTCCTTAAGAGACCACAACTAAACAATGTATATTCAACTTATTTGTAAACAAATTTAATTCCTTTGTCCATGTCAATTTTGTTTCTGCTTATAGCTATATTCTTAATATACATATATATCATTTTATTTCATCCTTTATTTGCACTTTTCTTCCCTAAACCTCACGCTTTAATTGCATTATGCACTTAAAGCCCGACAGAGCTTAGCTATTTTATGCACTTTTCGCTTTGGATAATACTGTTTTTGACTTAATAGGATGAGATCGGCTTGATTTCAACTTAAGTGAGTTCTCAAACATTTCAGTACTCCAGTTCAATGTAGTAACTGCAACTGAATCATCAACATATTTTGAAGCACCATTATGGATCGTAATTTGATACCAAGGTTTGTATTGTTAAACAGTTAAACTATACAAACAACCTCTGCCGACTGCAACAAGTACTAACAGAAAACGCACTTATCAAGCATCTCCAGCATTTCAACTTTATTATATGACTTAGACTCTTACTAAAATCAGCTTTCATACACAGTATATCTTTTTGTTCCTTATCAGTACTGTTTTAGCACCGGTTTCCATGCTCTGTACTTTCTCTATTTAGTCAATTAATTCTCAAATAAGATGGGTCAGGGGCAAAATTGTTCCTACCTAATCAGAGGTCTTTCGAATGCAGTTGTGAATTTCTCCAAATATAAATACACAGAGTGGTATACACTATAACCTCGACGTCTGCTAGACAAACAAAGAAACAAAAATTTGACAAATCTTTGCACCAATTATCAGTGATACTCACACCTTAATCACATTCTATAGACTAAACCATCCATTTTAAGAACATAGTCACCACCTAAACAATCAATCAATCAACGACTCAATCAGAAACTAGTTGAGGTTGATTGTATGGATCCTCCGTATCCATTCAGCTTTATTTGGACCTGATCCATTCCAAGACTAAGTAATTTATCCAGGCTTTGGTGACTAGTGGAAAGAGCACAATGCCTGATCTGGGTTAGGTGCACTTAACGTTCAACCCTACGCCAAATCCAGGGTAAGGGGTGAGGCCATTATTCACAAAATTTCAAACTCTGCCCCACTGGTATAAAAAAAAAACTAGATAATTTATCTTTCAAGGTTGAAAAAAGTAAAGAAACAATCAAAAACTTTGTACCAACAAAAAATGTAAATACATACCGTCAAAGTCGTCTTCCTCTAAGGGAAAATCCAACCAAGTCTCGGGATGATGAGCTATATTCCTAGCGAAGCCCAATGCTTCATCAGTTACTCCAACTGCATCATCAAATAAACTATCCTCCTCCACTTCATAATTCGAATATTCTAGAAAAACCCCCATGTCTCCAGCATATTCCCTTTCTTCCTCCTCCGATACACCACTTGAACCTGATCGATCTACCGAATCTGTCCGGTCCAGAACGGCATCCAAATGCTCCGATTTCACCGTCCAAACTCCCGCCGTCGGAGGTGGAGGAGGAGGAGGTGGTGGCGAAGGAGCGAGAAATGAAGCGACACCCCATAGTTGACGAGTTAAGGTCTCTTTCAGTTCGGACAAGTCTTCCTTAACACCCCCGCCGCCTTCGTTAACATCGGAGGAATCAACGTCATTACAATCAAATCCATTTTCTTCTAAATCGATTTCCTGGTAAATTGAAATTTCATTTTCGTCTCCATGAGAATTGGAGGAATGAGTGACGACGTCGTTTTTGGTATTGTTTTTGTCTTCTTCCTCCTCGAGATGGAGATTGGTGGCTAAAGAACGAGGGAGCCATGATGACATGGCTACAGGAGGCTGTACTTGTAATGAAGATTGGAATTTGATTGGATCGAGGAAGAAGAGGACATTTCAGAAAAAGTGCCTGGCATATGATTTTGATTTCTGTTATTTTTAGTTCTTTTCTTGTATTGGAGATTACGTGGATTGGGTCCCCCTATATAAAAGAAAAGTCTTTTAAAGATTTGACCCCCCATGTTTTAACAGGGTGTTTAATAAATACTTCATCCGGTCCAAAATAAATTATTTTTTGGCTTTTTTCTTGTAATCCAAAATAAATAATTTTTTTAGATTTTAAGAATGAATTAATTATTTTTTTTCTACATTGTCCTTAGAGTAAATCGTGTTGGAATATGTGTTAGGAGTGTTTATGTGAGATAATAAGGTTAATATAGTCAATTCTATTACCAATTAATGCTAAAAGGTAAATTTCTTAATCTGTGTGAAAACATTCAGAAAATCACTTATTTTGGACCGGAGAGAATAGTGAGTTTTACTTTTTACTTTTACTAATTGGTGCATAGATTATACATTATATATATTATATTAGTTGGTAATTTTTAATTTCAATAATTGAGTGATCTACTATTTAGGTTATAGCTACATCTTTAGTTAATAGGTTTGCGTAAATATTAGACCTTATTTGTGGTTGTGGAATTATTCGTTGTTATTGTTATTGTTGTTTACATTTTTTTTATAATTAGTGTTAATTAAGTTAATTCTTATTATGGAATATTCGAACCCAGTTCCAAAATTATAAAAAATATGATTTGGTCCAAAGTAATAAATAATAAAAATAAATCAAAAAATAAATGTATAAATGTTTGTCCTCCTCTCTTAAACCTCATAATTTCGTACTTTCTTCACCCACCTTGTAGGTCTAAATTGTTGTTCTCCCAACCCCCTCTCTTTTTGTTCGTTCTTCCTCATAATTTCCTTACCGATTTTTATGATAAACTACTCTATAATAATGAAAAAAGTAATCTTAAAAAATGTTTAAAGACATAGGCAACATCAATGTTAATGGTTCGATAAAAACTCTCGTATTGTACAAATTGTTGGTTGAAATCTTGATGAAATCATGTGTCTCCTAGCCTTAGTTGTTCTTCAATCCCGTTGTAGCTTAAAAATCCTCTAAAAATCATGTTTTTAGTATATTTTTACCATATAGGAATACCTAGATGAAACTATCCTTTCTGAGCTGAAGCGAAAAGATTGGTAAGCAAAAAAACACAGACGCGACGCACCATGATCCGCCCATGTGGAGAACTTCAGAGAATTAATTTTGTCAGACATGCCATCAATTTGCACTATCGCGGTGCACCATGCGACACAGTAGTGTATTTTTCTTTGCTTTGAAATTTTTCTCACCTTTTAACATTTAAACTTGGTCCTCGATCCCGAACTCAATTGTGATTTAGTTCTTTGGGCTTCTATCTAACTTCAAAGCTCCACCATATCCGTTTTAGCTCTAAAACTACTTCCTAACACAGGAATCACATTAAACAAAGTATAATATGCATAATAAGTACAAATTATTAGTCAATTATGCTCAAATACAAGTAAAATACAGTAATTAGAGCTTGAAATTTAGCTAAAAACGTAAATTTTTAGCCTACCATTAATACCTCACACTTGTACTATTGCTTGTCCTCGAGCAATCAAACTATACTTCATATAAGGATGAACTTTTTATATAACTCTACTAACTCATTATGCCAAAAATATTTAAAGCAGACTAAACAATCTATCATAACATTCCAACCTCAAGACTCGACTCAAAAGCACCAATTATTTTTCAAAACTCGCTTACTTACTCCAAATCAAACACCAAAGATATTACCTTTCCTTCGCAAGTCATGTGATGTCACATAAATAATAGAGAGTAGTCCCACATATAATAACATTCAAGAATAATTGGGAACAAAAAAAATAGAAAGTATCACTCACTCTCAAAAAAAAAAAATTCATGTGCTATAAAAGATATATCATAGGCTTTTCTGTAGTATAGTACTATAATAACTCGAGCTCACTCACTCAAAAATCAAAAATAACTTTATTTTGGTTATAATGTAGGTTGCGGGACGTGTAGAAAACAGTTGGATATAGTGACTATACCTTCCTAAGTACTTTAATACATATACATTAACATTTCAAACCTCACACTTGTATTGAACCAAACTTCCCCACCCTTCACAAAATAATAACACGAAGCTCCCATTTTCTTTAAGCACAAATATAGCAAGAGTTACCACTAATAAAGAATAATTTTTTCTTTCTTTTTTTCCCTTTTTTTTTTAATTTCTGATGTATCTTGTCAAGAATATTTTCATGGTTTTTTTGTTTCACTTTTTCCAATTTCCTACAAGTGACTCTCACAATTTTGCAGTTCACCTTTATTTTGAATTTTGTAGTTCCACTAAAAAATCCAACCATACCTTCATTTGGTTTTTAACAAGCTCATAATAATTTTAAGTGCTCGTGAGAGGTAAATTGTTTAAGCAAATAGACAATTCTGGCAAAGAGTTCGGGCATGTAATGTGGTTATCAAAGAAATAGAATTATAGGCTCAAATGGGCTAATTATGATACATAATATTTGATGGAAAATCAACATATATCTGGCTCAATAAAGAAATACCTTTATTACTTCCTAGATTTATCTTGTTTCTACCTTGATACTTTTATATTGTTCGAGGCTTTCATTGATCCTATGTTGTTTCTCCTTGTACTGTTACTTGATTCTTCGAGAGGGTGTTTAGTCTTACATACTAGTACTATTTCATATTTACTAACGTCCCTTTTTGGGGTCACTGCATCTTTAGTGGATGTAGGTGGTTCCACAGCAGGCGACATTAATCAGTGATAGCGGTACACCCTTTCTTAGTTGACTTGGTGAGCCCCACTTCATATCGGGGGCTTGTATATTTTGTTCTTTATTTATAGCGCTTTGAGGTATTGTCGGGGCCTTATTGTCGGAACCATCACATTACTCTTTTGTATATATTATAGGCTTTGTATACATGGTGTGGGTTGTATCTTGGTTTTAGAAAGTCAAACTAGAAATGTTGTATTTGTATCACATGTTCCACTTCAAACTATGAATTATGTAATGTATTTTTGGGAATTATAAATGAAGTGACTAATGGTAATGGAATTGGTGTTGTTCATGAAATCCTCTCATGATTTAATATATGGAATGCACCTTCACTTTATTCATGGGTAAGGTCGGTAGAAAGCATCAAGAAGGCTAGCTTGACCGGGGTATCTCAGTTGAGCGTCGGTAGTGCTCCTTGAGGTCAGGGCGTGACATAACCTTTATCGTTTGGGTTGGTTTTGTTTGGCATTATTTGATATTTTTCAGTTGCTTTTGGCCAGTTTCGAGCCGTTCGGAGGTTAATTCGCGTGGGATAGCGTTTCTAGATTATTTGGCTTGCTCAGAATTTGATTTGGCTTGTTCAAGTTAAGTAAAATATATAAACTTGGATTTGAGGGTAATTAACCCTGTGAACTATGTTATTTGTGATGTGCTGGGGTGACGTACATGCTAGGTGACGGAAATGCATGCGTGCACGGGGTATTCATAATCCAGGTAGTTCTTAAGCCATTATGTGCCTTGTCTTGCTATCGTGCTTTTTTGATATTATGTTTTCTCCATTTATGACTACGTGAGACATTATTTATGCTAGAAATCATGTCTAGGCTATATGCTTATTTGGTTGAGACATAGTGGAGCAATTATTGTAATTTGAGTTGTTTGTTTTAACTGTAGTTATATACTCAATCATGATTCCTTATTTGCATACTATACCTCAGTCTTTGTGAACTATTTCTTTAATTCATCACATGATATGTTTTTTCCATATGTGATGTTATTTGGTTTGAGTTCTATGAGATTGTGATCCTTTAAGACTTGAGATGTTATTGACCGATGTGGGTTGTAGAGCCATGTTACGAGTGATATTTGAAATAGGTTGCACACTGCAACGGGACTTATTAGTTTTATTATTATTTGGATCGGGTTGCATGCCAAAACATGACTTACTGGATTTATTATTATTTGGATCAGTTTGCACACTGCAACATGCTTTATTAGCTTTATTATTATTATTATTATTATTATTATTATTATTATTATTATTATTATTATTATTATATTATTATTATTATTATTATTATTATTATTATTACTATTATTACTATTATTACTACTACTATTATTACTATTATTAGTATTATTATTATTATTACTACTACTATTATCACTATTATTATTATTATTATTATTATTACTATTATTATTATTATTATTATTATTATTATTATTATTATTATTATTATTATTATTATTATTATTATTATTATTATTATTTTGATCAGGTTGCACGCCGCGGCAGGCTATATTGGCTTATGATTAGCGCTTGGGCAGGATCCGCCCCTCCAAAGTCTGACATACCCGTACAAGCTGAGTGATAGGGTGTGTGATTAAGCGGGGCTTGTGTTACATCTCGCGTTTTCGTATGTTAAAATTTCGTTTTCAGTTAACCGATGTAAACTCAGGGATGAGATCATCTTGACGTTAACATACTTAGGCTATTTATAACAAGCGATAAATAAGTGTTATGAAGGATAAAGGGATACGCGGATTAAAGAAAATGAGTTTCGTTGAAAGTGGCCAATTTGAAATAAATTACGGGTCGAGCGATAATACCCGATAATTATGAACTAGTACCATGTAAGGTACCATATGACCACGGTAGTATAATATATAAAGTATATATGAAGTATTTTAAAAATAAATAGAATTTTAAGTAATTTGTGGTAATTTTTAAATTATGCAGGTAATTAATTAATTACCGGTAACAGGACATTACCCAGTTAACTAATAAGTTAATAAAAATTAATAAATTAACCCCCCAACGTGGCAAGAAGCCAAAAAACTTAAAAAATGACTAAGATGGTGTTTGGCTAAGCTTATAAGCTGGTCAAACTGGCTTATAAGCACTTTTTGGCTTATCTACGTGTTTGGTAAAATTAAAAGTGCTTATAAGTTAGTGCTTATAAGCCAAAAATAAGCCAAAAGTCGTAAGTTGGTCTCCCCCAACTTATCAAATTTCAGCTTATAAGCACTTTAGGTTTGACCAAAATATTTACTATTCTATCCCTAAAATACTTCTTTTTAAACAAAACTCTTTGTATAATCAATTTTTTAGCTGTTTATTATTAATTTCAGCACTTTTATCCAAACACGTAACTGCTTATTTTTTAAATCAGCTTCAGCAGTTAAAAGTACTTTTCAGCACATATGCTTATCAGCTACTCTAAATCAGCTAAGCCAAACGGGCTCTAAGTAGCCATAAATTTAGTAGCCCGTTTGGCCAAGCTGTGAAAATCAGCTTATTTTGAGAAGTGCTTTTTTTTCAAAAGTATTTTTTATGAGAAGCAGTTTGTATTTGGCTAATTATTTTGAAAAGCACTTTTGAGCAGCAATTAGTGTTTGGCCAAGCTTTAAAAAACTGTTTCTAAGTGTATTTTTCTCAAAAGTGCTTCTTAAAAAAGTATTTTTGGAGAGAAGCTACATTTTTTTATTTCTCCAAAACTGCTTCTGCTTCTCCTCAAAAGCACTTTTTTTTCTCCAAAAACTTGGCCAAACACCTCAATTTTTAGCCAAAAATACTTTTGGCCAAAAGAAAGTACTTTTAGCAAAAAATAAGCCTGACCAATCAGGCTATAGGTGTCTACCTAGGGATAACTTAATAATGACTTAAAGACTAATCTTAGAAAGACTTGAAAAACTTTACCATTCTGTCATTAGCCTCATTTAGTATCTTGGCTTGAAACCAAGAATATTGAAGCAGAACATTTCGTCCAAACAATTCTACTACTTAGCCAAAGAATTTCGACTGAAATTTCAAAAGAAGTCATCACAAATTTCGTTTCAAAATTTCAAGATTTCAAGCAGAATTTCGTCCATATTTCGCAGAATCAGATTCGTTCAAATAATTTTAGGAATAGGTATATTAATGTTCTCCCTTCTTTCTTTTGGCATGATCTAAATTATACTGAAGAAACGAGCAAATACATAGTTTTCATAAATTACTCTATTCATAGAAATAGTAGGGGTGTCTATATTCTTGATTCCCCATGAAAAATATTATTATATTCTGTTCATGGTCTCAAAATAATACACAGTTGAAAAAGTTTATCCGAAAGGAATATTGAGATTATTACGTATTTTTCATGCATTTCACTCATTTATACATGTGCATTGACCAATGACCAGACGGCGCTATATACGCGTATATATATAAATATATGTATATGGGATATGGGAAAAGGTTACGGCGTTATATACGCACCACCACCTGATCAGTTGGTATATGTTGATGATTTTGCCCACAATGGCCATGACGATATAATGGGATGCCCTCAGTGGCTCGATGATATTATATACACCCATAGCTATGCATGGCACGACATTTATACGCACGTGCATGACATTATAAACGTTTCAGAATTATAAAGTTATTTAGATTTAAAGATGTGTTTCTATATTCCATGTTTCATCTATGTCTTTTACGTACTAATTTTCATGCCTTACATACTCAGTACATTTTTTGTACTGACGCTCTATTTCACGGGGCCTACATTTCATGCCTGCAGATGCAGGTAGGCAAGCTGACGGTCCCCCTTCTTAGGATCCCTAATCAGCGAGAGTTGGCGTGCTCCATTTGATCCGGAGCTGCTTTTAATTTTGGTATGATACATTTGTATATATATAATTGTATATGGGTATGACGTGGCTCAGTCCCATCTTTGTACAGTTATATTTCTATTAGAGGTCCGTGGACAGTATGTCTAGTTGGGTTATATGTGGCCTTGTCGACTTTCAGTTTTGGATGTATAGTTATCTGTAGCAGCCTTGCCGGCTCGCCCACTGTATTTTGCATGTATACGTACATATGCTTCGTTTGCAGGTTTCCTTCATGTATGTTATCTTCGTAGTTCAACATATGTTATACAGGTTCATATCTTAAACGCATGCTTAGAGGTGTTTGACAGGTAGGACTCAAGCACATATCGTGGTCCATCGGTTTGGGTCGTGACAAAAATGGTATTAGAGTAGTTCTGTCCTAGGGCTGTCGATAGACCGTGTCTAGTAGAGTCGTGTTTATGGGTGTGTTGTGCACCAAACTTATAAACAAGAGGCTACAGGACATATAGGATGTTATCCTCTCTTTTTATCTCAGATCGTGCGATACAAGAATTCATGTACCTAACAATATGCTATATTTTCAGCAATGCCTCCAAAGAATACGGCCGCCCAGAAGGGAAAGTCCATGGCCAGTGAGACTACTAGTCGAGCGCCATGATTTACCAGGGCTCGGGGAGAGTCTCATAGTGAGGTTCCATCTCAGACTGCATATACCTCGTCCTTTCCAGAAGAGCTTCGAGGGGCACCAGCTCCAGCGCCCACCCCTATACATTCAACACCTCAACTGGATGCACCGGGTCTGGAGATGAGAGATGTTATTCAGCTATTAATCCGATTAGTAGGCGTGCAGGCTCGGTGTTAGGAAGTAGGTATTGGTCACGCAGATAGGTCCGTGAGTGCGAGGGTTCGTGACTTTATAAATTTAGACCCTCCAGTATTTATTGGGGCAGACCTGAATGAGGACCCTTAGGTATTTATTGATAGAGTGTAGAGTAAGTTAGGGGTAATAAAGGCCACTGCGACAGAATTAGTTGAGCTAGCTTCCTATAGACTCCGAGATATTGTGGTTAATTAGTACGAGTCTTGGGAATTGTCTAGAGGTGAGGATGCCCCTCCAGCAGTATTGTAGGAGTTTATAGAAGCTTTTCTTCGTCATTATTTGCCACCAGATCTTAGGCGAGCCAGAGTTAATAGGTTCTTAATGCTTCGATAGGGTAACATGAGTGTTCGAGAGTACAGTCTTCAGTTTGATTCATTGGCTTGGTATGCTCCCACTATTGTATCTAAGATGGAGGATCGGGTTCACCGGTTCGTGATGGGATTAGAGCCTCACTTGCTTAACAATTTTATGTCGGTCTCAGTTTAGCCAGAGATGGATATTTCTCGTATTCAGGCATACGCTCAGGGTGTATAGAACCGTAAACAGAAATAGAGGGCCGATCATGAGCATGATAGGGCCCAGAATAAGAGAGAGAGGTATTCGGGTGAGTTTCTAGGTGATTAGAGGCAATAATACTCAAGGTATCCATCCCAGCCCTCGGCTAGCCGCCCCCTCAGTTTGGCAGTAAGAGATTTGATCATTCTACATATTCAGGGTCTGGTTAGAATTCCAAGGCCTTAGGTTCTTAGTATAGGGGTGAGTCAAATCAGATGAGGACGCCCTTGCCACGATGTACTCAATGTGGTAAGTAGTATACCGGGCAATGCCGTATGAGGTTAGGTGTTTGCTATACTTGTGGTTATTCGGGCCACGTTATGAGGGGTTGTCCGATGAGAGGTGATGCAAGCATAGCTCAGCCAATAAGATCTGTAGCTGGTTTGTCATCATCAGTACGCCCCCTAGGCAAGGTCCCCAAGCAACAATGAGTCGGGGTAGAGGTAGAGGCGGAGCATCTAGCTTGATCAGCCCTCAGAACCACATTTATATGTTGGCAGGACGACAAGATCAAGAGTCATCGCATGATGTTTTTATAGGTATATTATCAGTCTTCTCATATGATGTGTATGCACTGACTGACCCAGTTTCCACCTTATCATATATTACTCCATTGGTTGCTAGTAAGTTCGAAATAAAACCTAAATTGGTTAAACCTTTTGAGGTGTCTACACCTATTGGGTACTCGGTGATAGCTAATGTAAAACCCCAAAAAATTTTGCTAAGTAATCTAATATTTCGTAGTGCTAAGATAGGCTAATTATTTTATCTTATGTGTAAGTGAGGGTTCATGATAGAATGAATATGAACTGGATATGTTAATAAGAGTATAAGTCATATTATAAGTAATTTGGGGTCTAAAGAGAGGCCTAAGTCTAAGCCAAGTTGGAAAAATTGCATAATAGACTAAAGTTGTAAATGAATGTGCACAAGAAATCACTTTGGACAAGCATATCTCCAGTTATATAAGATTTTGTATGATGAAAAATCTATCAAATTAAAGCTCTTTGAGATTAGTTTCCAACGCATCAAACCGTTCATCATTTGGAGGTGTATACAGAAAGTTATTACCATTTTACCGGACCTGTGTCAGATGCACGTCCGCGGCCCAACCGCGGGAAAACTGGGTGTTTTTGCCTCCAAGCGCGGCAAACCGCGGTAAGACCGTGGCCACCGCATCCCGGCGTGGTTTGACCGTGCTCGTGCTCCTAGAAGCCCTATAAATACCCCAAGACCGGGCATGGGGCGTCCCTAAGTCATTTTTTTGAGCTAGGGCTTGCTTTATCAAAGGGAGTCCATCCCATACCTCCCTTTTATGATCCAAGGTAATGTTTTTGGAGTATTTTGAGTTAATTACTACTCCTAAAAACTTATATTAACAAGGATTGATCTTGAAAATCCATGGATTCCCATTCAAATCCCTAAATTAATCAAGAACACTACAAGTGGAGATTCTCAAGATTCTTACTACAAGAGGTATGTCTATTATCTCTAACTTCTCTATGGTGATTATCTATGTAAGATATATACGTTAGAACTCATGGGATGGTGATTGGAAGCCATAGGTGCCTAACCTAGGTTGTACTGGTGTTGTAGAGATTGTGAGATGGGTTATTGAGGTATAATTCTTGGGTATAATAGTATTATGTATATATGCATGTACAAATTAGGTTTGTGAGGAGATTGTTGAACATAAATAAGTAAAGATTGGGTTGGGGAATGAAGAAAACCTTGTAAAAGAGATTTGAAATCATGATGCTCAACTAGTATTTGATAACATGCTCAAATGAGCTTAAACCATGAATACCTTCCTAATTTGTGTTCAATTTTGTTATGTCTCAAGTAGATTGGAATTGCTAGAATTTCCAAAACGTCGTAGTAATTTAAGGAAAGCTTAAACGATGTATGTATGGCTAAAACCCGATCTTTTAAAAATCGAGCTTCATCGGTTTTTGTGTATATGGTAAGATTAAAGTTGAATTGTTGCATTGATTGATTTTGTATATGAATTAGTGTTGTAATCCTATATACGTGAAAGTTGTGCCTCAACATGATCAACGTCCTATCTTGATAACTTGAAAGGGGCAAAAGATATGAATTATGTATTGAAACTTAGACCTTAAATTAAAATTGAAGCTACATATATTGTGCCATTTATGCGAAGCCTTATCTATGCTTGCAATCTAAATTACTCTTGTTTGCACATATTATCATGAATTACAAATTTAACATTGAAGTTGGGAATGATGTGAAATGTGGCCTAGTGCCAAATATATGACGTGATAGTTATGACCCCAAGTGCCTATGAAATAACATATGTGAAACAAATATTGAGTTGAGACGATTGATGGAAAATGGAAATGCCTTAGTAAGGTGGCCTAGCTGATGGGGCCGAGGTCGGACACCATGTCGCACACATGGTGGTATTGTGTTGACATTGAATCCCGGATAAAAAGGGAAAATGAGATTGTTACTGAGGAGTATGTCTCAAGTGAGGCAACCTAGCCGATCGGGTCGAGATCGAACTCCGCTCAAGCTAGTGGTGGTATTGTGAACAATGAAGAATAATATAAAATGCCCCAAACTAAATGCTTTGGAAACAAAATGTGAAAATTGTATGATTCTTTTCCTTGATAATTTTGTGATCGTTTGAAGCTTTTGAGTTATACTTGTGATTTCCATATGTTTGGTATGAAATTTCTTTCTAACTAGATAGTGTTTAGTTATAAATTCTAGTACTATTCCATGGTACTAACATCCCTTTTGTCAGGAGCGCTATATTTTTTTTACTGAATGTAGGTGGCTCCATTGCGGATAGTGATGATCACGCGTAGCGGTGTACCTTCTTCTCAAAGTCTTGGTGAGCCCATTTCTCCTTCAAGGGGTTGTATTGTACATCTTTTGTTGCGAACTTCCACTTTTGAGGTATTGCCGGAGCCTTTTTGCCGGCATTGTCATACTTGTCTTTTGTATCCTTATAGGCTCCGTAGATATATGTATGGGTTATGTACGGGTGTTGGATGGGTCTACGAACCATGTTGTAATTCTAGCTCTCATTTCTCTAAAGTGTAATTGTATGGAATCTTGGAAACTTAACTACAGTTTAAGGTTGTGATGTAAAATGAACTATCCGTGTTGAAGGTACTATTGTCTAAGTAAATGAAAGTATGTCTTCCTTATTCATATTGAGTTGGGTTGAAAGTGTTGATAAGCCTTTCTTAGTTGGGTTCACTCGATTGAGTGCCGGTCGCGCCTCCCGAGGTTGGGGCGTGACAGCTAAACAGGTATATAGGGATTGTATAATAATAGTTTATGGTCGACCTATCGTAGCAGACTTAATCGAGTTAGATATGGTAGAATTTTATGTTATAATGGGTATGTATTGGTTGGCTTCTTGTCATGCCAACGTTGATTGTAGATCAAATATAGTCCAATTTCAATTTCCAGAGGAGCCTGTTTTAGAGTGGAAAGGTAATATGGCATTGCCAAGAGGAAGATTCATTTCCTATCTCAAGGCAAGGAAGATGATCAGAAAGGGTTTCATTTATCACTTAGTTCGGATTCAGGATGTGGAAGTGGAGTCACCGACCATTCAGTCCATCCCCGTGGTGAATGAGTTTCCTAATGTTTTCTATGATGAGCTTCCGGGCCTCCTGCCAGAGTGAGAAATTGAGTTTTCTATTGACCTACTACCAAATACTCACCAGTATCTATTCCTCCCTATAGAATAGCCCCCTAGAGCTGAAAGAGTCTAAAGAATAATCAAAGGACTTACTTGAAAAAGGCTTTATCAGACCTAGTACGTCATCGTGTGTAGCACCTATTTTCTTTGTGAGAAAGAAAGATGGTTCCTTATGAATTTGTATTGATTATAGGCAGCTGAATAAGGTGACGATCAAGAATAAGTACCCGCTCCTGAGAATCGATGATTTATTTGATCAGTTGCAAGGTGCCAAATGTTTTTCAAAGATAGACTTAATGTCCGGGTACCATCAGGTAAGGGTTAAGGATGAAGATATTTTGAAGATAGCATTCAGAACTAGATATGGGCACTTTGAGTTTCAGGTTATGTCATTCGGTCTGACCAATACCCCAGCAGTATTCATGGATTTGATGAATCATGTGTTTAAGCCTTTTTTTAGATCTGTTCATAATTGTATTTACCAACGATATATTGGTGTATTCTCATTCAGAGGATGAGCATGCTGCTCATCTGCGTACCACGCTTAGAATTATACAATAAGGAGAGTTGTATGCAAAATTTTCTAAATGTGAATTCTGGTTCAACTCTGTAGCTTTTCTTGGGCATGTCATTTCAAGTGAAGGCATCTAGGTGGATACACAAAAGATTGAGGTAGTAAAGACATGGCCTATGTAAGGCCCCGCAAATAATTTTTGGTCTCAAAACTTAGTAACTCGTGGTGTCGACTCCGAATATGTGTTAGGAATGGGTAGAATTATTTGCGGCAAGCTTGCGAGCCGCAGTTCGGACCCTTGGTAGTGATCTAAGCCTTTAAAAATCAAAAGAATCAATTTTCCAGAAATTTGTCAAAAATATGGTCTAGAATGCGGTCGCAAATCAGCTATGCGGACCGCATTCCTGCCGCAGAGTGAAGCAGAAGAATTGTCAAAGTTGATGTCAAAAATGCGGTCCATTATGCGACCGCATAATCAATATGCGGACCGCATTTCCACCGCATACCCAGGCAGAGATGTCCATGATTTGGGGTCAGTTCTGTGGTCCAATATGCGGACCGCATTTCGATTCTGCTATCGCAGAATGCGACCGCAGATCTTACCCGGGCTTCTATTTTCTAAAATTTAAAACCCGACCTCCTTTCTAATATAACACCCTAACCCCTCATTTTAACCATTTTTCTGAACAAAATAAGAGAGAGGGAGGAGGGGTTCTTGAGAGAAAAGTTTATCTTCTTCAAAATTGTTCCTCAAATTACCTGGTCCGGAAAATTTTAAAACAAGTGTCTTCATCTCCATTTCTACAGGTAAAATCCCTAACCCTTTTTCCTTGATTTCCAGATTTTAAGCTAAGGGAGGGAGTCTCATACATTGATTCTTGAAATAATGGGTTGAAACTCACATGCATGTCTTTCAAAATCTAAAATTTAGTAAAGGGAATTAGGTAGAAGTAAGGGGTTGTGCTCGATAACCTAAATAAGCTCGGATAGTAATTGTGAATTCCAAATTCTAAGGTGCATGTGTTAATTGTGAATTAGATTGACGTGGCTAGATTGCTTGGTGACTGATAATAGGAGTTTAAAAAGGGAATTCGACTCCAGGTATGTATGGCTAACCTTGACCTTGTAAAATCGCCTTGTTGGTGTCCAAATGTTTGGTATGTGACATTCACGTGGGTAAATTGTGAAATTCGTATGATTTGCATGGTTGTGATTATGATATGTGGTATTAGATGAAAAAAAAATGGCGTAAGAAT
>MU694981.1:0-11403 GCA_026770625.1 Nicotiana glauca | reverse complement strand
ATTGATGAACTTCAATTCTACTTGCAGAAGCAAAAGGAGCCTCGTACAAAGGATTTTTCTCCGTTGGGATGGTGGCAAGAGAATGGAAAGCAGTTTCCTGTTCTTTTCGCAATGGCTCGGGACGTGCTGAATGTGCCAATTTCAACTGTTGCAAAGGAGAGTGCATTTAGCCAAGCAAGACAACAACTTGGAGACACCCGTCACTCATTGGGAAGCAATGCTTTGGAAGTTTTAGTATGCTTCAGAGATTGGATTAGATCGAAAAGAAGAAATCAAGGACGTGAAGATTTTGATAGCCCAGAAGACGAAGAACTTGGAGATATATTAACACATGGTAACCCATCCGAATTTAACACTCCAGAAGAAGGCCAATCGGTTCATATTGATTATGAGGAACTTAGTAGGGCAATGCAAAACCTTTGAATTTACTTGTTAACAATGTAAACATTTGAATTTGTAAGTTTGAAATTTGAATTATGAAATAAAAGTAGCACTTGCATTAAGTGCAATTTTTTCTCATCTACCTTGTATTCTTTAAATTAATACAAAGTATTAATATAACATAGAAATTACAATAGTTATACAAAATTCCAAAAAAAAATTAAAAATATAGTAAACCCGGCCCGGCCCGGCCCGGCCCGGCCCGTATAACCCGTAACCCGTACGGTTTAATTTTTTTACCCGGATGAACCCCAACCCATTAAACCCGTTAAGACATAACCCGTAACCGGCCCGGACCCTAACCCGTACGGGTTCAATTTCCACGGGCCCGGACCGGCCCGACCCACCCGCTTAACACCCATAATTGTGACGCTTTGAGAGTTGTTGTTGGGTCTATATTGATACATGAGGGTAGAGTCATTGCTTATGCTTCTCGCTAGTTGAAGCCCCATGAGAAGAACTACCTTGTCCATGATTTGGAGTTGGCTACCATAGTTCACGCATTGAAGATTTTGAGGCATTATTTGTATGGTGTGTCTTGTGATGTTTTTACTGGTTATTGTAGCCTACAACACTTGTTCAAGTAGAAGGATCTCAATTAGAGGTAGCGTAGATGGTTGGAGTTGCTAAGGGATTATGATATTACTATTCTGTACCATCCAAGAAAGGTAAATGTGGTGGCCGATGCTTTGAGCCGGAAGGCGGTGACTATGGGGAGTTTGGCATGTATTCCACCTAGGGAGAGACCCCTTTCAGTTGATTTTCAGGCCTAGGCCAATCGGTTCATGAGGCTAGATATTTCATAGCCCAGTCGGGTATTGGCTTGTGATTTCTCGGTCTTCCTTATACAATCGCATCAGAGAGCGCCAATAAGATGATCCTCATTTGCTTGTCCTTAAGGACAGAGTCCAGCATGATGATGCCAGAGATGTGACCATTGGTGATGATGGGGAGTTGTGGATTCAGGGCCGGATATATGTGCCCAATGTAGGTGGGCTTCGGGAGTTGATTCTGGAGAAGGCCCATAGCTCACGGTATTCCATTCATCCGGGTGCCGTAGAAATGTATCAAGATCTGAGACAAAATTATTGGTAGAAGAGAATAAAGAAGAACATTATGGGATTTGTAGCTCGGTGTCTCAATTGTCAGTAGGTGAAATATGAGCATTAGAGACCGGGTAGCTTACTTCAGCAGATGGATATTCCAGAGTGGAGGTGGGAGCGAATCACCATGGACTTTGTATTGGCTGCCACAGACTTTGAAGAAGTTCGTTGTTATTTGGGTGATTGTGGATTGGCTGACCAAGTCTGCGCATTTCATTCCTGTGTGTACTACCTATTCTTCAGAGTGGTTGGCAGAGATCTATATCCGGGAGATTGTTCGTTTGCATGGTGTCCGAATTTTCATTATTTCAGATAGGGGCACTCAGTTTACTTCGCAGTTTTGGAGGTCTGTGCAGCGATAGTTGGGTACTCAGGTTGAGTTGAGCACAACTTTTCACCCTCAGACGTACAGGGAGTCCGAGTGTATTATTCAGATATTGGAAGATATGTTGCGTGCGTGTGTCATTGATTTCACAGGGTCATGGGATCAATTTCTACCGCTCATAGAGTTTTCTTATAACAATAGCTACCAGTCGAGTATTTAGATGGCTCCGTATGAGGCTTTGTAGGGGAGGCGGTATAGATCTCCAGTTGGTTGGTTTGAGCCGGGTGAGGCTAGGTTATTGGGGACAGACTTGGTACAGGATGCTTTAGAAAAGGTGAAGGTAATTCAGGAGAGGCTTCGTACAGTGCAGTCAAGAAAAAAAAGTTATGCTGACAGGAAGGTTTGGGATGTGTCCTACATGGATGGTGAGAAGGTTCTATTGAAGGTTTCACCCATGAAGGGTGTTATGAGATTTGGGAAGAAGGGTATATTGAGTCCTTAGTTCATTTGGCCTTTTGAGGTGCTTTGGAGGATTGGGGAGGTGGCTTATAGCTTGCCTTGCCTCCCAGCCTGTCGAGCGTGCATATGATATTTCATGTTTCTATGCTCCGAAAGTATATTGGGCATCTATATCATGTTCTGGACTTCAACACAATGCAGTTAGATGGTGATTTGACTTATGATGTGGATCCAACAGCTATTTTGGAGCGTCAGGTTCAAAAGTTGAGGTCCAAAGATATAGCTTAAGTGAAGGTGCAGTGGAGAGGTCGGCCCATGGAAGAGGCTACCTGGGAGATCGAGCGGGAGACGCGGAGCAGATATCCTCACTTGTTTGAGGCTTCAAGTATGTTTCTTGACTCATTCAAGGACGAATGTTTATTTAAGAGGGGGATGATGTATTGACCTGGCCGGTCGTTTGATGAGTTACCGCTCTGTTTCCCCTATTTTTGCTTCTTATTGCCTTGTTCAGCTGTATTATGGATTATCGGGTTGGTTGGTTCGGGTTCAGAAAGGTATTGGTAAGGTTTGAGGCACTTAGTCTCTTTTGAGTGAGCTTAAGTTGGAAAAGTCAACTGGATGTTGACTTATATGTTAAAGGGTTCCGATATGAGTTCTGATGGTTCGGTTAGCTTTGGGAGGTGATTTGGACTTAGGAGCATGATCGGAATGTGTTTTGGAGGTATGAAGTAGATTTAGGCTTGAATTGGCGAAATTCAAATTTTGGCATTTTCCGGTTGATAGGTGAGATTTTGATATAGGGGTCGGAATGGAATTTCGGGTGTTGCAATAGGTCTGTTGTGTCATTTGGGATGTGTGTGCAAAATTTTAGGTCATTCGGACGTGGTTTGGTAGACTTTTTTATCAAAATCGTAATTCGGAAG
Organism: Nicotiana glauca; assembly: GCA_026770625.1. Lineage (NCBI taxonomy): Eukaryota > Viridiplantae > Streptophyta > Magnoliopsida > Solanales > Solanaceae > Nicotiana > Nicotiana glauca. Next base: position 8,152 of record MU694981.1, on the reverse strand, counting down.
ATTTTGGGAACCTTAGGCTTGAATCCGAGGTGTTTTGGTTGATTCGATGTGGTTTGAGGTGTTTGAAGATTGGTATAAGTTTGGATAGTGGTATAGGACTTTTTGGTGCTTTTGGTTGAGGTCCCGGGGGCCTCGGGGTGATTTCGGATGGTTGGCAGAAGATTTGAGTTGGGTTTTGATAGCTGAAGTTTTTCCCATTGTTGTCATAACCGCACCTGCGGCTAAGGGATCGCAGGTACGGTCTCGCAGAAGCGAGTTAGGAGCCTCAAATACTTCCAAAGGCAAAGTAAGTGAAAACTGCCGATACGGGATATGAACCGCACCTGTGGACCCGCAAAAGCGGATGTCTAGTAGTCGCAGGTGCGGAAGGGGCCTTAAGTGATGACCACAGAAGCAGTGCTCGAACCGCAGAAGCGGTTGTGCAAGAGCGAGGAATTGGCCGCAGGTGCGAGAAGCCTGGGCCAGAAGGTATAAAAGAATTCCTTCGCGATTTTTGAGTTATTCTTTACCATTTCAAGTCGGTTTTGGAGCTTTTTGGGAGATTTTGAAGAGGGATTAAGGGGATAATGCCTGGAGGTAAGATTTTTGAACCTAATAATCGATCCTATGGCATTATTTCACTGATTTGGCCTAAGATTAATGGAAAATTAAGGTTTAAAAAATAGGGATTAGGGCTTGGTATTGGAGAACTTGACTTGGGGATTTGAGGGACTATTTGTGGTCGGATTTTGAGAATTTTGATATGTATGAACTCCTAGGGAGATAAGGAATCTATTTATGTAAATTTTATTGAATTCTGAGACATGGGCCCGGGGGTCGGGTTTTGGTTAATTTCGGGATTTATGTTGTAAATTGATTATTTTCGCATGAGCTTCGTTCCCTTAGCATATTTTGACGTCATGATTCTATTTTGGATAGATTAAATGCGAGTTGAGGCTGATTCGAGGGGCAGAGGCATCGAGGGCTAGAGTTTGGACCGGATTGAGGTGAGTAATGATTGTAAATGTTGTCCTGAGGGTATGAAACCCCGGATTACACATCATAATGTTATGTTGAGGTGACTCACAAGCTAGATGACGAGCGTGGGGTCGCGCACCATTGGGGATTGTGACTTAGTCCATCCCGAATGACTGTTTTACTGCGTATTTGATTGAAAAATGTTTGCTATCATCATATTTTGAGCTGAATGCCATATTTGGGCCTCGTGCCAACTGTTTTGGACAGGGGATTTTTACTACTATTCCTCACTGTTTCGACTTTATACTTGTACTTTGTCATGCTATATTCAACCGTTTTCATAACTCAGCCATGTTTACTCTGTTCTAACACATTAAATGATATTTTAAACAATATTTTGGGATGTGCATCATTTTTTACTGTTGTTCGAGTGGCATATGAGATTCTGACTGAGTAAGGCCGAGGGCCTGTATTGTAAGGATACTTTTGGGTCGGGCTACACGCCATAACAGTGATACACTGATTTATGATTATGTGGTTGAGGGCCTGAGATTGTATGCCACAAGGTGGCTTCATATGAGGCCGAAAGCCTATTGATTATGCCACGAGATGGCTTGATATTGCACTTAGGCCGTAAGGGTCCCCTCCCGGAGTCTATACACCCCCAGTGAGTGCGGGTACCCATTATGATATGAGATATGGCCCGAGGGGCTGGTATTATTCCATGTTATTGCCCGAGAGGCTGATTCTGTTGACATTGTGCCCGATGGGTGGATTTTAAGCCTTTATCTTTTCTTGCTGCCCTGCATTTACTTGTTTAACTGTTAAAAAGGTGTTTTAAAGAAGCTTATACTGAATTAAGGTGTTTTATGAGATTTCACTGTTTTATTGTACTTAACTGGTTTTACTTTGCCTCTTTATAGCATGTTGTTGTGTTTTTACGTGATTTCTTATCGCTCAGTCTTTATTTATTGTTATTACTCGCTGAGTTGGAGTACTCACTTTACTCCCTGCACCTTGTGTGCAAATTTAGGAGCTTCAGGTCCTGCTAGCGAAGGTTGATAGCTTCCAGCAGATTTTGGGAGTCCACTAGGTAGCTGCTCGGCGTTCGAACCCTAGTGTTTCTCCCTCCTATTTTATTTCCCTTGTCCTAGTTATGTAATAGATTGTGTAAGTTCTTTCAGACTTGTAGACTTATGATAGATGCTCATGACTGGTGACATCCCGTTCTCGAGCTGTGTCTATTTCGCAAATTGTATTGTTTCACTATTTATTTTGTATTTTATCATGTTAAAGACTTAAATTGTGTTATTTTAATTGCTTAAAATGAATTGGGTGTTGTGTCATCTAGCCTTGTCTTCACGAGAGGCGATATCACGATCGGGTCTGAGTAGTAACCTGCCAATCTAAGAAAATTACAGATCTCTATAGCTGAGGATGGTTTGGGCCAACTCTACACTACCTCTACTTTCTTCAAATCCACCTAAATACGTTCACTCGAAACCACATGGCCTAAGAATGCCACAGAATCCAACCAAAAATCACATTTTGAGAACTTAGCATATAATTTCTTCTCTCTCAAGGTCTGAAGCACTGTCCTCTGGTGCTGCTCGTGATCTTCCCAACTCCGATAATACACCAGAATATCATCAATAAAGACAATGAGACCGAGTTAAGATATGGCCGGAATACACTGTGCATCAAATGTATAAAGTCTACTGGGCATTGGTCATCCCAAATGACATAACAAGGAACTCGTAATGACCATACCGAGTCCTGAAAGTAGCCTTTGGGATATCTGGCTCCCAAATCTTTAACTGATGGCACCCTGAACGCAAGTCAATCTTAGAAAACACTCGTGCACTTTGTAACTGGTCAAACAAATCATCAATAAAACGCAAAGGGTAACGATTCTTCACTGTAACTTTGTTCGACTGGCGATAATCGATACACATATGCATAGAACCATCCTTTTTATTCACAAAAAAGATAGGAGCACCCCAAGGTGATACACTATTCCGAATAAAACTCTTATCAAGCAATTCCTGTAACTGATCCTTTACCTCTTTGAACTCAAGAGGGGCCATACAATGCAGAGGAATAGAAATGGGCTGAGTGCCCGACAATAGATCAATGCCAAAATCAATATCTCTATCTAGCGGCATGTCCGAAAAATCAGCTGGAAACATATTAGGAAAATCCCGTACTACTGGGAGTGAATCAACTGAAGGGGTATCAATACTGATATCACTCACATAAGCTAGATACACGTCACACCCCTTATCAACCATACACTGAGCCTTATGGAAAGAAATAACTCTATTGGGAGTGTGATCTAAAGTACCCCTCCACTCAACACGCGGTATACCTGACATAACCAACATTACAGTTTTGGCGTGACAATCAAGAATAGAATAATGGGGCGACAACCAGTCCATGCCTAAGATAATATCAAAATCTACCATGCTGAGTAACAATAAATAGGCTCTGGTCTCAAAACCACTAAGAGAAGCCAAACATGAGCGATAAACGTGATCCACAATAAGAGAATCTCACATAGGAGTAGAAACATAAACGGGGGAACTCAAAGAATTTCGAGTTACACCCAAATACGGAGCAAAATAAAAAAACACATAAGAACAAGTGGAGCCTGGACAGAATAGAACCGATGCATCCTTATGACAAACTAGTATAATACATGTGATGACATAATTGGAGGCAATAGCCTCGGTACGCGCAGGAAAGGGCATAGTATTGGGCCTAGCCTCCCCTTCTAGGGCTATCTCTACCTCCCCTACCTCCACCTTTAGCTCGCTAGGTAGGTAGGGTAGCAACTGGAGCTATAACCATAGCCTGAGAACTCTACAGTGTACACGGTGGCTAAGAAGTCTGTAGAGGTGCGCTTCTCCCTAGTCTAGGGCAATCCCTCACTATATGGCATAAGTTACTGCACTCAAAACAAGATTTGGGAGGATGTGGCGGCTGTGACTGGCTCGGGCCAGGTCTACTGGACTAACCTCTTAAAGCACCCCGCGTAGGAGGTGCACTAGATACTGCCATAATAAGGCTGGAATACCACTGGATGCTGGAAGAGCTAAATAAATAGGGCGACTCATACAATCCCTACCATGAAAACCTGCAGTTGGGGCACGGTCAAAAGAATAATAGCTCGACTCTCGAGGCATCTTGGCCTCCTTCTGCTCTCTCTCCCTAGCATGCATACCCACAATCCTCCTAGAAATACTCACCACCTGCTAATAAGAAATATCAATCTCTAACTCACGAGCCATGCTAGACCTGATGCTAGGAATAAGCCCCTCAATATACCGGCAAACTCTCTCACAAATGGTAAAAACCAAGGCTGGGGCATGTCTAGCCAAGCTAGTGTAACAGACAACATACTCCGAGATAGTCATAGTACCCTGGCGCAAATGCTCTAACTCTGCGCGCCATGCGTCCTTGAGGCTCTGAGGAACAAACTCCCTCAAGAACTTATCTGAAAACCAAGTCCAAGTTAGTGAAGCTGCCTCCTCCAGACTGTCTAACTCAAAGGTACGCCACCACTCATAGGCGGCTCCTCAAAGCTGGAAGGCAGTGAAAGAAACCCCACTCGCTCTTGATATACCCATAATGCGGAGGATACAATGACACTCCTCCGAAAATCCCAAGGCATCATCTGATGCTAACCTACTGAATACGGGAGGATCATACTTCTTAAACCTCTCAAGTCTCCACTGCTCATCCTTTGAAGCCGCTGTTGTGTCCTCGGGCTGACCTCGGACTACAGGCTGTACATGAACAATCTCTGGGACCTGATCAACATGCACTCACTGCTTAGGAGTGTGATAAGTTGGTAAAAAATATTTAAACATTTGCATAATTTTGGTAGGAAACTAGCATATTTTCTGAGGTTTATTGGCAATTTTCAAGTGTCATGTGATTTGAAGAAGAAATGGAAGAAATCAAGACAAATTGTGCCAAAATGGTGAAAAATGACTGCTGGCAGTTACTCTATGCGATCGCAAAGATTGGAATGCGATCGCACTAGTCTGTGAAAACAATGATCGTGATCGCAATGATTGTTACGAGATCACGCTGGAGAAATTGGGTACCAGTTTGGGATGCTCTACTTGCGATCGCAGTAGCTTAATGTTGTACTATTCGCGATCGCAAGCCTATTCACGCAACCGCGATGAACAAAAACTGGGCAAAATCTGGGCAGTTTTGATATTTCACGTCTTTTATCCCCAAGACATTTTTATACTCGACCAAGCAGATCTTTGGCTTATTTTTAGTTCTTAGGCTAGAGAGAACAAGTTTTGGAAGCTAGGTTTTGCACACACACTTTGGTCTTGAAGATTTGAAGCTTGTGGTTAAGGATTTCTTACCCATTTATGTTTATTTCTTCATTTCCTTGTTTTGTATTGTATATCTAATTGTGTAGTATTTTATTCAACACTTGAATCTTTTTTATGGAAATATTCATGTTTAAAGTGTGGATTAAATACCTTGTTGTGCTTATGTATTGAATGATTTTTATTCTTTTATGAAGTGAGTTATTGTTATTTTAATTATTCTTGTTCTTTAATGTTTCCAAAGAGATTAGCTAACCTAGAACTCGCCCATTAACTCTGAATTAATTTTGAAAAATATAATTTGGGGTTGCGAAAGATTAATTAACAAGAACTTGGGGCGTTAACCCTCATTTTATAGATTCTACCTAGGGATAGGATTGAACTACTTGTAGCTATATCCGGGAGTGCTTAATCTCTTAATTTTTTTAGGGATAATTCAATTAGGAAGTCTTGTTAGTCTTCGGAAGAAACTTATATAGAATCATTATCTGTGGCTAAGTAACATAAATTCGCTCATATTTGTAAAATCGTGAAATATATTGGATCGTTACTTGAGTGTAATTTCCGATGCATCCATACTTGTATCCATTGATAATTTTACTTGCTTTCTACGTTATTTTATATTTCCGCATTTAGATATAAAATATTTTCAAACAAATTCTTAGTTTTTGGCATTGCGCGATAAGTGTTAATTTTCTTACATTCAATCGCCTACACATTGTTCTTTGGGTGATTCGACCCCGACTCATAGTTGGGTAAATTATATTGCATGCGACCGTGTCCATTTGATTTTTAGTAGTGGATTTGGACATCATCAAAATTGGCGTCATTGCCGGGGAACAATTTGGCGTAATTTAGGTTGTTTGAGAGACAAACATAAGTGCTTTGGTCCAAACTTGTGAATAATTGTGTAATTATTTTTCTTACCTTGGTCTATTTTTCTTGTTTATTTTCTTAATGTTTTTGCAAAAATGGCATCATGTAATGAAAATTGATTTGATGGTAGTGGTTCATACTTTGATGACCATTGTCCTTATTGTGGAGGACCACACTCGTGGCAAAATTATTTAAATTCTTCCGGGGGTGGATTGGGCGCACAATTTCAAACCCATGAGTGGAGTATTTGTGATAAGTGCGGTTTTCAAAATGGTCATTGGGATGATTATGCTTATTTGTCCTTCCCTTTCCCAAGCCTCCGCTATGATGATTCTACTTTTTGTGATGAAAATTAAAGGGCTATGGAAGTAGAAAAAGTTGAGCATGGACGAAATGGAGAGTTCAAGCTCATGTTGGAGTGCTTACTTGAAGGGGAAACAAAGAAAAAAGTACCTGGGAGGAGCTTTTGAAAAATAGTCTCCAAAATAACTTGGCACTTGTAAGGTTGCACTCACAAATGGGTGAAGTGCTTGAAGTTTTAGAGGTCCAAAAAGCCTCAGAAGTTAATGAGAGCTAAGAATTTTCCTTAGCTATGGAAGCTGAAAATCCTTCCTTGACACTTGATCAAAACCAAGAAGAACTCTCAAATGCTCAAAATGAGATGATGATGCTCATGTTGGAGACCATTCTTGAAAATGAGGAGAAGCACAACTTTGCACTCGAGGACTTGAAACAAGGCTTGTCTTACAATAATGAACATATCCACACCTTGGAAGAGCAAATGAAAATATTGGTTGAGGCTCACTATGCCCACCAACTCGAGTGTGTGGAAGAAAGCCAAGAAGAGTCAAATTCCGAGGAAGAAAGTGAGCTCTACTACGAGGAATCAAGAATTGAACATTCGCCAACCGACTACATGAGTGTTAGTGATGCCAATAAAAATATGAAATTAGAGTCAACCGGTGTAAATGAAAATGTGGTTGAGATTGACTCTAATCCGGGGAAAAAAAGGAGGTCAAAATCCGAGAAAAATTGCAAGTTGGAGGTTTGAAGTCACATTCCAAGTATTTTTCAACATTGAAATTGTGTGGTGATATGGGAATTGAACTAAACGAGTCAATGTGGGATTGCGAGGAGGAAAGGCAACAACCATACATCTTACAATTTGAGGGAACAAGAAAGCAAAATGACATCCCTCACATGAGAGCCAAGAAGTGCAAAATGAAGAATTTAAGGCTTGGCTTGATCATCAACTTACTACCCCCATCAATCATGGTCAAAAGCTTGATTCCAATCTAGGTGCCCAGTTCATATCATCCAAGTGGCGAAAAAAGTGGTGAAGTTGTTTTGCATCGTGTCACGACGTTAAATGCGGCGCTTGGTGGGAGGAAACCCATCGTTTTCAAAAAATTTTGGTCGTTTTTGAAATTTTCTTTTTTAGAATAGCTTATTATATTTTTTCTAACCAATCTGCCAAGTTTCAAAATTTTTGGATTTGGTTTGATCAGGTCGGGGTGACCGGGCAGCCACAAACCAATAGCTGCAGAAAATTGCAGAAAAAGGCAAAGCATCACGATCGCAGGAATAGGTACGAATTCGCATTGAATGAGAACTTTCTTGTTCTACACTGTCACGACCCAAAATCCACTAAGGGTCATGGTGGCGCCGGACACCTCTGTCAGGCTAGCCATCTAACTCATCAATTAATTCCTCTTTTAATACTTCTAAAAATCTAAGGTTTTTCCTTCCATTTTTTATAATTAAAAGTTCACTACTAGAATTCAAATTTAAATAATAATAGTTAGAACAAATCCGTCGTAAACCCTCCCAGAAACCCGGTGTCACAAGTACATGAGCGACTACTGATAAGAGAAATAATATACAACATTTGCCCGGAATACAGTGGGCGGAAAGTAAATACTGTACATTGGAAGGAACTACTCTAGCTGCGGTCGCCTCAATGA
>MU694957.1:0-54637 GCA_026770625.1 Nicotiana glauca | reverse complement strand
TTATACTGAGCTCGGTGAGGATAGTTATATCTAGGAGGTGGAGCTCGGGCTTGGTTGTAGTGCTGTTATGGCCGTGTATAGGGTTGAGCATTCATCACCGCATAATGAGGCGCTGCCACGACGTAGGCTGCATCTTGGTGGGGATAATAGTGTTGCAGGGTTCTGGCAGCATGTAAGAGTGATCATATGATTGATGGGGCCCTCTTGAACCTGAAGCCATCATGGCTCCTTTCTCCCTCTTTTTTCGATTGGCCAACCCCCCTCCCCCAAGCCATTCTGGATGGCTTGGAAGGTGGCTCTCAAAGCAGATTGACTTAATATTCGGCCAGTTTTCAGAACGTTTTCTAACATTTCTCCAATTTATATTGCCTCCGTAAATAGTATGCCCATGACGGACATCATATTCTGAAAATAATAGGCCTCTTGGGCCTGCAAAAAGACCATAACCATTTCGATCTCGTCCATGGTTGGCTTTACTCTAGCACCCTACTGGGGCCATTTAATAGCATATTCGCGGAAGCTCTCCATGACTTTCTTCTTCAAGTTAGATAGGGATTTCCTATCTGGAGCTATATCAACGTTGTACTGAAACTGTCTAGTGAAATTGCGGGCCAAATCATCCCATATGTGCCAGTGGGAGATTTCCTGGTCCATATACAATTCTGAAGCAAGTCCCGTCAGGATTTCCCCGAAATAAGCCATCAATAACTCATCTTTTTCACCAGCACCCCTCAGCTAGTTACAATATCATTTCAGATGAGCAATCGAGTTTCCGTGCCTGTCGTACTTTTCAAATTTTGGCATTTTAAAACCACCGAACATGGGGAAACATACACAGGTCAAAGTATGAGACACTCTTTTATCCACTCAAACCTTGTTTATTTTTGAGGCTTTGTTCCAGGCTTCTCATCTTCCGAACCATTTTTCCTGCTCTGGGTTTCTTATTGTTCTTTCTTGTTCCATTGGGGAATAATATTGTAGATGATAAGGGTATGAGTCTAGAGTAATATGAGTTGTATCTAGCTGAAATTACGGGCCCTGAAAGGTGAACGTTGAAGGCTCAAAGCATGTCCTGTGCATGGTTGGCTGTGCTACGGTAAATACTGGTGGTGCGGTGAGCAATGTTGAATGTATCCATGTAAATGATTCTTGGGGGTGGACCTTAGAAGGCATACCGATAAAGTTGGCTGAGATAGTAAGGTACCCGAGCGGGACAAATTGGTTGGATACGAGGATGGGGATGTTGGTGGTTCCACCCGTCGTGGGATTAGTTCGGGAAATTAAGGGATTGAAGTTGGTGGTTCTCTACCATTGGACCAGATGGCCCACATCTCCAACATGCGTACACGTAGCCTCCTGTCCTCTTCGGCAGTTACCGATTCAGGCTACGATATAAGCAGTGTGGCAATATCCTCAGGATCGATGATGCAGAGACTGCTTTCTGAAGACATTGGGACACTTCCTTTTGATCTTGTAAAGTAAGGGTGGGAAGCCAGGTTACCGTCAAAACCAACCACCTAAACAAGACTTGTCTATTTTTAACACACAACAACCTTGTCAGTTTTGAGACATTTAACAGATAGGGAATCGCGTACTGGGTATGCGATGCACCTGAACAGTTAAATGATTCTAAATGTTTTTGCTACGGCTGTGTGTTCATCCTGGCTTTTGCTATCTCTTTTCTCATCTATAACTTTTTTCTTTCAATCAAATTTCAAATCTTGATTTCTTTTTCCTTCTCTTTTTTGCTGTTTTTCACTCTTTTCTTTCTTTTTCACTGAATTATTTTTCACTTTATTTCCTTTTTTCGATTTTTTCCCACTCAAGTTGTTTATGGCTATGATGGAATTTGATGGGGATTGCCTACATATTATAACGCTGCATGAATCATATCATTGCATAGTTCAAGGGAATAAATGTAAAATGAAAGTAAAGTATTTTTTTGGGTTAGTCGATATTTCATTAATAAAAATCTTTTTGGGTTTTTCTATCACAAAGACTCTAAAATACTGACGATTGAAAAGAAACATATATACTTAAAACAGAACAACAAGTAGACTTGACATGAATGAAAAGACGATCAGACTCTAGAAAAAGTGAAGTATAGATTCAAAAGCCGAAAAATCAAGAATACATAAGAGTCTCCAATGGTATTTCGGGGGCCTGGGGACATCAGTTGGTTTCGGTGTGGGACTACGTGTAATCTCTTCCTGAAGGTGCTCTAGATCAGCCATCACTAGGCGAACAAAGGTCATCACGGAAGTAAAAAACATGGACCTGGTCATATCCTCACATTCATGGCACTTCATTGCAACATAATCAGCTATTTCTTTGATTCTCATTCTAATGGCACCCTTTTCTTGAAGAAAGCATCCAATTTGCTGTGTCCGAACTTCCAACACCTACGTGGCTGTGTTGTTTTGGTCTTGCAACTGCTGTATGCCTTCTTCTAATCGGTAAATAAGTGCATATCAATGCTCTTTTTATGTTTTGCCATCTTTCATCTACCGAACCATTTCATTTTCAAGGATGGTTAGCTTTTTCCTTAAAATTGTGACTTCTCTGTCGTATGTCTGCTTCAATTGGTGGGCTAAACTGTCCTGTCCTTCTGCATCTTTTGCCAATTTTGCTCGACCTTTCAACAAGTCTTTGTCGGCCTTTATCAGGTTGGCCATATAATAATGCAACTTTTACCTTAAGTTGGTTATGATTTTTTCATCATTCTCACTCCTCACAGGCCTTTTAGTGGCTATCCTCATGTCCTAGAGTTGGTGTCGGAGCGCCTCGTTCTCCCGGGTCAACCTTCTCCTTTCACCTTCAGCTTCTTGCACCTGTAAGTCATTATCAAATGTGAGGTTTCTTAACTTTTCCTCTAAGTCTTGAATAGTGGCTTGATATTTCTTCTCATTTTCTCCCCAGGCCAACTGCTCTCGGATTTTATTATCAAAAGCCTGATTTTGAGGTCTTTTGGCGGGCCTTTCGGGCTCTAGCTCATCATTAACTTGAGACCTTTTCTCGAACCATATGGCATAACTTGGGTCCACCTCATATCTCATAGGATTTGGTACCTGGGTATCATCTTTCAAGTATCAGCATCCATTCCAAATTTGTTAGATTAAAACCTCGGGGAGTGGAGCTTCTAGGTGTAGCTCGATGACTTGGACACCCAAATCTTCATCTTCGGTAACCACTTGGTATCTTCCCAATTGTCTTAGAACTCTCTGCAGTGCATATGGTCAGACACTTCTCAAGCCCATCAATAACAAATAGCTTTTTATAGCCGTCATGTGTATGACTTCCTTTACCGAGAACCATCCCAAAGTCCATTCAATCTGACTTACCTTTAAAGTTCTTAGATGGAAAATCCAGGTTTCAACCCCTTCTTGAGAATTTTAATCTTTTACCCTTTCCTCATAACTCTCGATGAAGTTGTTCTTGCTCGGTCCACAACTCATGAATTTAGGGTGATGGCGGAGATCTTTAGTCAACCACATTTGCAACAGAATAGTGCACTATTTAGAAAACTTCGCCTCGGACTTACACAATGTCAATGGTTAATAGTTGTCTGCCAATATAAGTGGAGCAAGCATGTGATCTTCTTTGGTTGTGGGGACTTGCGCAATTCTGGACATGCGGATATAAATTATCAGTTCTTCATTTGGGAAGACCATAATTCCCAAAAAATACCATGAAAGCAAAGCGATAATGAATTTGCCATGTGTTCTTATTCTGCTTGTTTTTAAAACCTTTTCATGTGTTTCAAACCCAGATGAGTTCCCAAACCTGGAATATAGGAAGTAAAAGAAATTGTATCCTTTGTTTACATTGTTCTTCCTAATTTACTTACTAATATTCAGGAGATCAAAGAATTGGTGCACACAGGGAGGCCTTAGGAATATACGTTGCTAATTTCTCAAGTCCCGGCCCGAAACTAGAATATCCGGCTATTTCCTCCAAAGTGGGAGTAAGCTCAAAATCTGAGAAGCAGAAGACAATGTGGACGGGATCCCAGAAAGTTACTAAGGCCTTAGGAAGATCATCCCGCGATTTGACTTTCATAATATTTGTAAGAGCGCCCAAATACTTTGTTAGCCAATCCTGACCATCTTTATCTAAGTCATACCACCACAATTGAAGCTGCAGCGGAGCCTGCTCTACGATCGCTAAAGGCAGGTTCTAGATAGTGTTCATTTTGTACCCGTGGATGGTTAGGGTTAGGGTTGACTCCAGTGGACCCTTTTTACAAAACAAGTTTTCAATTTTCTAAGGAAAATAAAAGGAGGGTGGCTACTTATGAAATATTAGAAAAATTCGGCTATTTTTGCAACAATGGCACCTTTACACTTTCAAATAAAGTTTGAAGCTGGGGAAGGGAACTTTATGGAAAAAGTGATGCATATTGATAAACATGTCCGTTCTTTGTGAGAATAGCCCTTCCATTTCCCTTTTTTTCAAAAATTTTTGTAGAGTTTCGGGACATTTTCCAAATACCGGGGTTTTCATAACCGGGCGAATTTTCTCTCCTACCTTACTCTTAGTTTTTCTCTTGATTTTCTTTCCCTAGACGATCAAGATATAAATGTACAAATAACACGCAAGATGCATTAAGATGGTGTTCTATTTCGAGTACACCTGTCCTAGATGGACCCAACCCCTATGTTGAGTCCCCAAAGTCAAATGCACGTGATTCAAACAAACGTTCCTACTAGGGATCTGGCATGAGGCTATGATATTCTATTGGGGGTGTGTTTTAGTTATGGCTTACCCAAGTGGACAGCTGGAGCCGAGGTGGAGGCAATGTACCGGGAGCACGAAAGTCTACTAGGCCGAGTTACTGATCCAACCTCGTTTTATTTGGTATGACTTCTAACAGAAAAGTGGGCTGCACGTACGTGTGCATCATATTTTTAGAAGACTCAGAAGGGAGGCATAACAAGACAGTTTAATACAGTTCAAAGAATATTAAAGCGGTAAATGAGCGGCAATTAACACATTAGGCCCACAAACACAGTAATATAAACAAACAATAAAGCCAAGTGCAAATTACATTACAAGCTCGAATTCTAAACCCCGAACCCAAGATTCTGGTGCTTTCCCCAATAGAGTCGCCAGGGTTATCACACCTCATTTTTCGAAGAAATAGGAAATTTTTCCAACTAAAGTGACATTATTCGAAATGGAATTATTAATTTAATTAGAGTTGCCACTTGGGATAATTTTATGGTATCCCAAGTCACCGATTTATTTAAAATCTCATATCGAGGAAATTGACTATGTTTAAAAGTCTGCAAAAACCAGAAGACTGGGTAAGGAATTATGTTAACCTGTGAGAAGGTATTAGGCATTCTCGGGTTCTGTGGTTTAGCACGACCGCTTTAATCATACCTCGCTTAATTGATTTGTTTAATTATTCATTTTAGAACCTACGCACATTTTTGCCTTTTACCACTTTTTAATTATGGCGTTGATGGATTTAATCTTTAAAATAGATTACATATGTGTAATCAGTTTTATTTAGGGCACTAAAATCATGCCACGCGTATGTGTGCACAATTAATCACACTTTATTAATAATCAAGATTATTTGGCCAAAGTCACGCGAACGAGCACTTTGATTTATTTTGAAAAATCATAATTATGTTACGAGCACGTATGCATAATCAGATAATAGATTAAAAGTATGCCTGAAGCAAACTACGATATTTGTGGAGTTATATTTTCCTAAGGCTTGATTGAGTCTTTGAGATCATTGTAGTAAAGGGCCAAAATATTGGGATTGACACTAGAAAAGGATGTATGTTTTAACTTAAGGAAGACTGGAAGAGTTGATTGATTGAACCAAATTGACAATTATTATGCATATTCATACAGAGGGAGAAATGTCAATTCAATTACTCTAGACAAATGGGCTTGACACAAGGCTTATCAATTCCTACTAAATATAAACAAATCTTGGTTGCTGATTGAAACAATTAGGAGGCATGTGACTTAAATCGGTTAACTTATTCAAAGACTTTTAATTAAACAGTCATATGGTAACTCAAAATATTTGAATCACTTAATAGATGGTTCACGGCAATTTGAGCCCACGGCACAATTTTGCAAGTGAGTCCTGTTAGTGTAGCCCAATCAGGCCCATTTGGTTTCATTCAAATCAAGACCAAATATGTGTTTTTTTAAATCTAAACTTCTGCAGTTTACTAGTTCAATTACAAGCAAAAGAAGAAGAAAAAAGGACTAACACGTAACACGATAATATGGAAATAATTATATGTTTTTCAAAATTGAATACATGATCATCCGAATTTCAAATTGACTATAAACTATCTCAATTGTTAATACACAATCAGTTATTTTACATCACAAAACAGAAATCGCAACTCAAATTTTTCTTATAAAAGTATCCATTTCTTTGTACTAAACTTCCATTCAGAAATTAAAACTGCATTCAACATATAAAATCCAAATACCACCCTGCAAATCCTCATGCTCTGAAAACCTCCACTCTTTCATGTTTAGTACATCAGTAACAACTGATTTAGTACAAATCCTTATAAGCTTAATAATTACAAGACTAATAACATCATAAGAAGTTTAAATGTTGATTATTAGCATTATTTGGTAGGACAAGTGATTATCCGTAGAAACTAAATCAGTTTCTAAGAACCTTCAATCTAAATTTCAGGTAAATAAGCAAACCAAACAGAGAATTGATGCTAATAGAGGAACAAAGATAAATAGATTTGGAAATCAAAGTCATGAAGAATACTGATCACATATCGCAACAGTAATTTGGATTCATAACAAACTAACAGCAACTCAATATTTTTGACAAATTAGAGAATTAAATTCATGATTCAGTACTTGGTTGTGTAGAAAGCAACTTAGAAATTGCCAAATAAAGGCAAAATAGAGGAATGAAGTTCAGCAAATCCAAAAGGCAGTAATATCCAAGCAGAAAAAGCAGCAACAAATTTGTCCTTAAAATACTCTAAAAAACCAGATTTCCAGAAGAAGAAGATCAATTTTTCAGAATCTTTGTTTGACCTTTTAGCTTCCTATCAGCTCAATCGGTAGCTATGTGTGTATTATTGAAGAGAAGAGAGGATTTTAGATGGGAGTGTCAGATCAGGGAATTCTCTATGCCAAGTGTAGAGTGAAAAGTGTATGCAATATGTGAGTGAATTCTCTAAAGAATTCTGAAAAATCATCCCCCTGAGTGAAAGAATAAGAGATCTTATATATAAAAACTCAAATTTCTCCAGTGCAAAAAATGAGGGAATAATTCTTAGAAGGGAGCCCCTAAATATCAGGAAAATATCATATTTTAAAACTGAATTGGACAGCTGTCCATTCAGATATCCCCTTATATTTTTCAGCACCTTAACTTCTGAAATTAACCTTCTTTTACCCAAATCTGACCTAATTTTATTAGTCTTATTGCATTTGACCCTTTTTATAAGCTTCCCACATAACCAACTCAGATTCTCTAATTTTGATGTGCCTTTTAGTCCCCTCAAAATTCTGTAATAGCAAATAACCACACACCAAGGACATACAACTTTAAACAAAAATATAAATGCAGAAACCAAACCAATTATAATTCATTAAAATTAGTCAATTAAACCTATTAATATGTAATTGAATAACTAATTATGTAATTAATTAATCCCAGAATGCAAACAAGTGATCACCAAAATGGATGTAAAACACAGTTAATTCATGATTTAGGGTATTCTAGTTAAAACAAATAAAGCATTTTCGGCTAAATGCCAATTAACAAATCATGAGCATGTGATTGATATACCTTTTGAAATCAAATGATATGGCCGAAATGGGTCCTGATAGCCGAAAAAACAGGCACGTTCAAATTGGGAAGCAAACTGAGTGGCTTAAATGGATTTATGTGGCCGTGAAATGAGCCTAAACTAACATCAATCGGATGCCCTTAACAAAAGCAAATGATTGATGTATGTTTTAAGTTCACTGGGTCCGAATTTGAAGAGAAAAATCAAAAGTGGATGAGTTAGGTTGATCTTAAATTCCTAAATATGAAATTAGCAAGATTTGGTGGGGGTTTATGGAGGAAAATGATGATGGACTAGGGTAAAGGGGAATATGGAGGTCGTAGGGTGAGAATTTGGGGTTGTTTGGTGGTGTTAGGGCGGTGGCAGCTGATGGAGGTTTGTTTGGTGAGAGAGAGCGGCTAAGGTTCTTTTATAGATGAGGGAATGAGAGGGGTCTGAGGGTTTGGGGGGTTCGTCTTAGACAATTATAAGGGGAAGGGGGCAAAGTTCGGAGCCGTTAGATCTGGGCTGATCTACAGTGGGGATTGAGGGGGAGGAAACGGGTTGGTTAAAGATGAGAGATGGGCTGGACTGGGTGTGGGAACTGGGCTTGGTCAAGCGTGGATTTGAGGGGGGATAGGGTCGTTTAGGAATGGCTCAATCCGATTTTAAAGCTGAAGAGGACCTCTTTTCCTTTTCATTATTTTTCTTTGATTTTAAAATTCTAATTGAATTAATTAAAATCCTAAACAAACTGAATAAAAATCTTAAATTAGATTCTTAACACTATTTAATTTAAAACTAAAAGCTAAATTGTAGACATGTCCATTGTATTTTTGTAATTTTTGTTTAATAATGCAACTAATATGTGATTAAATTCTAAAAATGCAAATAAAAACCTAAAATGCTATGCTATGAAGATTTGAATATTTTTTGTGTTTTCTATAATTTCAAGATGTCAAATATGCGCAATAAATGGGACTACATGTAAACAAACAATTAAAAATAAATTCTTAAAATTCTATAAAAATTAAAAATAGCTTGAAAATTTATTTTTGCGGATTTTGTAAGATTTATTTCATGAGGAAAAAATTACGTGCTCACATTATACACTTATTAATTTAATATGCATAAGAAATACATTTTTATCAATGACTCTGATAAAGAGAAGTTCACTACAATAAATTCAGATTGGATGATGTTTGACCAAAAAATATAAACTTTCGGTTAAACTATTAAATTTTATGTAATGAAAGGTTAAACTTTGTTAATGATAATATCTCTAGATATAGAATTGACAGCACAGACAACGTAAGATAGAGTTAATGGGAGATTGAAAGTAACACACATTTAATATTTCAAAAGATATGAGCAATAATGGAGGAATAACTAGCAATAAATAACAATAAATGACATTTAAGTAAATAGGGAGAACGATTCACCCAATAATGGACGAGATAGATGATTGTTCGTCCTGACAATGATGAGTGACAGACAAATCCTAGAATGTTTGAACTATTCTCGGATCTGATGGAGAAGTATGGAATAATGTGAGTATGAATATTAATGAAAAGGTAAAGTTTGTATCTTTGCCAAAGAGAGAATCTTCATCTGAAAATGTTCTTGTCAAGTGACTATTACATACCCTATCACCTTATATCTTTTTCTATTTATACAAGACATATCCCTAACAAATCCTAATAGTACAAGTGCAGAGAATATTCACTAGAATATTCTCTTTAATATCCTATTTCAAACACTAGCAGTTATAGTTCTTTACACAATACTCGACCTCGGTCATGGTTGACACCTCGACCATGAATCTTGTTGCTTTATGGCCGACCTTGACAAGCTCTTTCCTTAATGTCGTATTACGCTAAATATCCTTAGGTGAGATTTTGGCCTATACAGTTAGTCCCTCCGATTATTAAGGCTAACCCTAGATGACCTTGATCTGCGGGCTCTGTTCATCGTGGTTGACAAATTTAGGCAAGCACGTCGAGTAGTGGCACTTCAGACGAGGTGACAACATGACTTTTTGTGAGCCGTAACCTTTGGGATCACATCATTTCAGAATGACATCATGACATCATGCGTAATTATGGCGCATTATTCCGATGCTTTGCGTCGTTTCCCGTTCCTTTGCCATTTTGATACTTGTGCTAGGTAATAATGACCTGATTAATGGTCCTAACGCTTGAACTCTTATAAATAGGGACATGAGACCATTTGTTTGTGTTCTGCATATTCTTAATATCGAATCCTTGTGTCTTCATCTATATTCTTCATGTTGGATCTTTGTCTTCTTTTTACTTCATTATTGCGTACCAATTCCCCTTATTCTGGTGACTCCAGTTGTTTCCAACCCTTCAGTACTTAATAACATCTTCTCTTTAAAAACATGGTTAACGTACCCTCTGGTTCTGGCATGGCAACTGACCCTGTCCCTATGACGGTGAGTATGCCTCCTCATGATGATAGCATTTCTATTGCCGTTGAAGATGAGAATTTTCCTACGGTGGAGGAAATAATCCCTTGTACTGAAAAAATTAGGTCTGACTTTTTAAAGGTGCTTGAGGACGACCCCGAGTTCTCAAAGTCAGCGATAAAAGAGGTCGATCTTGCTGACCTTAGGGCAAAGTTCAAAATTCCTTCCCATATCGATCTGATCCCAGCAAAGCGTGATGTGATACAAATACATCGCCCCGGGTATTACGCGTTCTATACGTACCCTTTCTACGTCAACTATTCCTTTCCTTTTCTCCAACTGGCGGATGAATTTTACCGCTATTACAGTGTTTGCCTGACCCAAATTTCTCTATACATCTACAAGCTAATCCGTATATTTATGAAATATGATGATTTGGCCAGGGTTGAGGTCTAACTTCGTCACATGATGCATATCTTCGCCCTTAGTTTCTATAGGAGACGATCTTGCACCTTCGCCCCTGAAGAAGTAAATATCTGGTGGTGAAGATGGACGATAAGGCAAATCATTAATTTTGACTCAACTACTTTTACGTCAAAACTGAGGACATGATGGGCAATGCAAGCGGATTCACTAACGCTTGGTATTACGCTCGTAAGTATCTCTTTTTTGTCAAGCGTTTGTTTTGCCAGTTTTAGTCGTGGTTTTACATTTTGTTCCTTCTTCGTGCAGCCAAGACTGCGCCCCCTCCTTTGATCGGGCACATTCATGACTGGGTTAGCGAGGTTCTGCCTTAACAATGAGGATTCGTGAATGGCTGGCCTTTCTCAAGAAGTTCAGGCCTACGTCTTCCATGACTAGTGAGTTCATCTATTTTTATTTATACTATTTTGACCTTATGGTCGCTTGCTCGTTATAGTTTTATGTAGGAAGTGACAATCTTTTAATCTTCCTTTTTTAGCCCGAGGATCTTTGAGAAAACTGAGGGCTACTCCTCCTGCATTTTGTAAGAGGAAGGCTGTTGGCCCATGTAAACGTTAGTTTTGAAGATTGACAAAGGAACTTAGGCATGAACCAGGTCCATCCCTTGTGAGCACAGATACTAACAAATTTGAGCATGTGGGATGCATGTGAAGGAGATAAACCTAACTTGACAGAATTGATATCTCCTGATCCTGATTGAAAAGGTTGCATAATTGATAAGGAGAGGGACTCCTTACTCAAAGAGAACACTGTTCAAGATAGGGAATGAGTTAGAGGTTTAGATCAACTATTACTCTTCCACCAAGGAAGAGTAGCATCAAAATTCTAGTTAATCTTTACTTACTAACTCTATAAATATTAGTGTTGTTCTCTTTTACAGGTAATTCATAAATGGAGAAGTTAAACATGAATTGAGAGCAAAATATCAAGGATTTTTGCAAGCAGTTTGTGTGTGATTCAAGTGTGCAAACCTGAAGCACATGAACCAGATAGAAGAACCAATTCCAAGTGTCTGTCTTTTATTCTAGTTCAATTTTAGTAGGTGTTTTCATATTGTACCTTTCAGCTTTATCTATAGGCAATTGTATTAGGTACACGGAGTATTCAAGTTAGAGTTAACTTGAAGTTGTCGCAACAGTTAGAGGTTGTGTGCTACAATGGGATTAGAGTTAGTCCTAGGTTTAAAAAAAGTTTTTGTAAATGCAGTTTTTGGCTCAGTGATTTTGGTGGAGAGTTTGAAAAAATCCTACTGGAAAGTAGGTCGTGGTTTTTTCACCTTTTGAGCCAGGTATTTTTCACATAAAATACTTGTGTTCTTTACTTTCCGCATTTACTATTTCTGCAATAGTAGATTAAGGAACACTTAGAATAACTAAGTCCTTCCATACTCAGTTTAAGCAAAAAAATTGGACATCACACAAATCACCCCCCTCTTGTATGGTATTGAATTATAAAATGTCAATTGGTATCAGAGAGAATTATCCTTGAAGAGGCTATGACCTTAGGAACAGATCAATCTAAATGCACCACCTGGAAACTGGGAAGGGCAATCCATTGCTAGGTCTCTACTCTTTAATGGCCAGTACTACTCTTGGTGGAAAAATAGGAAGAGAGATCACATCATCGGAGAAGACTATGAGCTATGGGATATTGTCACTGATGGTCCCTTGGCTACCATGAAGAAGAATGCTGAAGTAGTAGATGTGCAAAAACAACAGTTGACTGCAATGCTGAGGACTTGAGGAAATGGGAAAAGAATGCAAAGGCCAAGAATTGGCTTGTGTGTGGACTTGGTCTAGATGAGTATAGTAGAATTCAAAGTTGTACCACTGCTAAGGAAATCTGGGGTGGCTTACGAAGGAATACCTCAAGTGAAGAGGTCAAAAGGAACATTGATGTATTCTCAATATGAGAATTTCACCATTAAGGAAGGCGAAACCATCCAAGAGATGTATAAAAGGTTCACCACACTAACAAATAAACTTAAGTCTCTTGGAAGGGTTATTCTTGAAGAGAACAAAGTTGAGAAATTTTTGACAAAGGTTCTGTCAGTCACTTGGGAAAGCAAAATCACTGCCATTGAGGAATCAAATAACATTGCCACTCTTAAGTTGGACGAGCTAATTGGAAATCTCACTGCCTATGAACTTAGAAGGCAAACCATGAAGATGGATGCCACCCAAGAAAGAAAGGATCCTGGCATTCAGAATCACTGAAGGTGCTGATCTAGAAGAGGATGAAATAGGTATGATCACAAAGGACTTCAAGAAGTACCTAATGAGAGGAAAGGGATCCTCAATAGGTGCAAGCTACAACAAACCAAGGGTTCCTGAAAAACAGACCAACGAGGGCTGCTACAACTGTGGGAAGGCTGATCACCACAACAAAATTGTCCTCAGTGGGAAATTGAATGGAAGAAGAAAAGAGTTGAACGAAGAAATAGAAGAAGGAACAGGTTCATCCTAAGAAGAACAAAGGATCAACAAAGGCTATGGTTGCTGCCTGGGAGAAAGCTCAGATGAGGATTCATAGGATGAAGATGGAGATGAACAAGAACTTATGGCCATTGGGGAATCTAATAAGGAATCTGAGGTCTAAGTGAAGGGAAGTAGCCAAATATGGTACATGGATAGTGGCTGCTCAAAACATATGACAGGAAGCAAGAACTAGTTCCTTTCACTTGAGGACCTCAAATGAGGAAATGTCTCCTTTGTAAATAGGAAGAAAGGTGAGATCATTTGGTTTGGAAAGGTAGGTAAGACTGATTCTCACTCTATTGAGAATGTCTACTTGATAGATGGCTTAAAATACAGTCTAATCAATGTATCACAATTGCGTTATAGAGGTAACTTGTTAGCCTTCACCTCTGCCAAATATTTTGTGATTAATCTTACCACTAACAAGATTGTTTTGCAGGGAAAAAGAGTAAACAATATATATATATTGTAGATCTGTCCACACTTTCAGAAAATGAACTTACCTTCTTAAGTGTATTGGACAATGAGCCCCTCCTTTGGCACAAGAGACTTGGACATGCAAGTCTGAGTCAACCGAACAAATTAGTCTCCAAGGACTAGGTGATAGGGCTACCTAACATCAAGTTCAAGGAAGACAAAGTTTGTGAGGCTTGTGCATGTGATGACCCAAAAGGTCACCACTTATTTTGAAAGTCAAATCTGTGTTTCGAGGCCTTAAAATCCTCATTTTGTCACACCTCAATTTGCGTGCGCAGACCGGTCATATACCCAAAAAGCTTTTATGTGAAAATTTGAGGAAAATGCTAATTTTGCCTTTAAAATTAAATTTAGATTATCTTCGTTCAACATTTTGGGTAAACAAACCTGGACCCGTGATTTGATGGTCCTGAAGTTCCGTAAAAAAATATGGGACTTGGGTGTATGCCCAGAATGGAATTCCGAGGTCCCGAGCCCGGGAAATGAATTTTTGAAAGAAATTATTTAATTGAAAATATAAGAGTTTATGGAAATTTAAAGATGTTTGAATTTGATGGTATCGGGCCTGTATTTTAGTTTCAGAGCCCGGTACAGGTGTAAAATAATAATTAAGTTGAATCTATAGAATTTGGTAAGAATAGGAGTTCATTTGGTATAAATCAAGCCTTTAGTTGAGAAAATGGATTATTGAGTAATTTCATGAATTTGAGGTTGAATTCATAGTTGTTGATGTTATTTTGATGATTGGATCGCACGAACAAGGATGTATGATGTTTTTGGAATTGCGTACATGTTTGGTTTGGAGCCTCGAGGGCTCAAGTGAGTTTTGGATGGGCCGCAGAGTGTTTTGAACTTAGGAAAAAAACTGCTGGTGTATTACAGGTTTGCAGGTCTGCAGGCTTCGCAATTGTGAAGCCTGGCTCGCAAATGTGAGCTCGTATTTGCGAACATCCATCGCATTTTCGAAGACTGGGCTGGATGGGGACATTCACATTTGCGAAGTTCAGAGTCGGAAATGCGTCAAGAGCAGTAATTGCAATTGCGAACAAATATTTGCATTGGCGAAGTTAACAGGGCAGTCCTACCTTCACATTAGCGAATCCTGGGCTGCATTTGCGAGTTCGCATTTGCGGATATCGCAAATGCGATAACTACATCTGTGTAAATTCTAACTTAGACGAAATTTTCTTCATTTTTCAAACACTCTCAACTCTAAGCTCTCTTGGGCGATTTTCCAAAGAAAGGTTCTTCTCCAAATCATTAGTAAGTCATTTTTAACTCATTTATTTCAATCTAATCCTTCGTTTTACATGATTTCATTTCAAAATCAAGGTTTTTTTCATGGGAAATTGGGTGATTTTGGGTAGGACTTAGGATTTTCAAATTTTGGGAATTTTGACCTTGATTTGAGGTCCGATTTCAAAACAAATTATATATTTGAGTTTGTGGGTGAGTGGGTGATCGGGTTTTGTTCGAACTTCGAGTTTTGACCAAGTGGGCCAGGGGTCGGGTTTTGACTTTTTGGGGAAAACATTGGGAAACCTATTTTCATGCATTAGAATTGATTTATTTAGCATTTATTAATGTTATTAAGTAAATTGTGACTAGATACAAGCAAATTGGAAATAGAATTGAGAGGTAAAGCGGTAGTTGAGGCTTGATTATGTTTGTGGCATTGAGGTAAGTGTTTGGTCTAACCTTAGCTTGAGGGAATAAGAGTTGTGATCTTATTTGCTATGTGTTTAGTTTTGAGTACGATGTATAGGTGTGGTAATGAGTATCTATACATTGGTGTCAAGAATTTCCGTGAGTCTTATACTATTATTGTTGTGACTCTGTTATGTATTTTCCATGCTTAATATGATGATTATCAATGTTGAACAAGGCTTATGGAAGTATTCTTGGTAATTGACCATTGGCTCAAGTTGAGATTTATGTTGTGAGGTGATACTGGAAACGAGATGAGATATATTGTTGATTCCCTTGCCGGGGTGTTTTTGTTTATGATATTGTTTCCTTTGTCGGGATATTATTGTTATACTATTGTTCCCTTCCCGGGATTCTATTGTGATTTTATTGATCCCTTTCCCGAATTGCTTTGTTGTTGTTACTTGGGTAAGGAAGAGTGTAAAGCATGAAGGGTGATGCCGTGCATGATATTGTGAGTGTTAATGCATGAAGGGTGATGCCGACCCATGATATGAGTGATAATGCACGAAGGATAATGCCGTGCCATGATTATGTGAGATTAAAGCACAAAGGGTGATGCTATGCCGAATCTATTGATTCTTATGGTGAGAACGAGAGTAAAAGCACGAAGGGTCTAACCTTAGCTTGAGGGAATAGGAGTTGTGATCTTATTTTCTATGTGTTAAGTGTTGAGTAGGACGTATAGGTGTGGTAACGAATATCTATACGTTGGTGTCAAGCATTCCCGTGAGTCTTATACTATTATTGTTGTGACTCTGTTATGTATTGTCCATGCTTAATATGATGATTATCAATGTTGAACAAGGCTTATGGAAGTATTCTTGGTAATTGACCATTGTTGAGCATTGGCTCAAGTTGAGATTTATGCTGTGAAGTGATTGTGGAAACTAGATGATATATATTATTGATTCCCTTATCGGGATGTTGTTGTTTATGATATTGTTTCCCTTGTAGGGATATTATTGTTATACTATTGTTCCCTCGTCGGGATTCTATTGTGATTTTATTGATTCCCTTGCCCGAATTGCTTTGCTATTGTTGCTTGGGTAAGGAAGAGTGTAAAACACGAAGGGTGATGTCGCACGTGATATTGTGAGTGTTAATACACGAAGGGTGATGCCGTGCCGATATTGTAAATGCAAATGAACGAAGGGTGATATCATCCTATGATATGAGTTATAATGCATGGAGGATAATGCTGTGCCATGATTATATGAGGTAAAAGCATGAAGGGTGATGCCGTACCGAATCTATTGATTCTTATGGTGAGAACGAGAATAAAAGCACGAAGGGTGATGCCATGCACTTGCTACTATTTTCCTTATTCTTGCTAATATGAAATTATGGTGTTCTTTATGGTTCTCTACTAAAATTCTGTTAGTACTTGATATACCCCACAGCATGTTCCCCCTTTCCACCTTTAACTGCTAGTTTCTGTTACTATTATTTGCTGTACATGATTTAACTGCACATGTTTATTTGGTAGTCTTGTCCTAGTCTCGTCACTACTTCACCGAGGTTAGGCTCGACACTTACCAGCACATGGGGTCGATTGTACTGATACTACACTCTGCAGTGTGTGTAGATCCCGATACTGGAGCATTTAGACCATAGTGAGGTTGCTTCCTTCAGTCAGCAGAGACCCGAGGTAGTCCTGCAGGCGTCAGCAGGCTTTGGTGTCCCCTTCTATCCTTTCCATTCTATTTTATCTACTTTTGAGATAGTCATGTATTTTTCTTTGTTCAGACCCTATTTCTAGTATTCATAGATGGTCCGCGAGATTATGACACCAGTTCTGGGTGAATTATTATTATGGATTCGTATTTGTATTAAGTAAAATTGTTACATTTCATCTTTTACATTTGTATTCCGCTATTGATCATATAATTTTCGGCTTGCCTAGCTTTCACGAGTAGGCGCCATCACGACTCCCGAGGGTGGGAAATCCGAGTTGTGACAAGTTGGTATTAGAGCTCTAGGTTGCTTAGGTCTCACAATCCATGAACAAGCTTAGTAGAGTCTAAGGGATCTGTACAGAGACGTATGTATTTATCCCCTAGAGGCTACGAAATTTAGGAAGACTTCACATCTATTCTTTCCTATCGTGCGACTTGATTTGTCAATGCTAATTGAACTTTCACTCTGTTCTTTCGCAGATGGTGAGAACACGTACCGCTTCATCAGCTGACCAGCAGCCCGAGCCCCTAGTAGCAACTCCTACGAGGGGCAGAGGACGAGAGCGTGCTAGGGCCTGAGGCAGAGGTAGAGCTCAGCCCAAAGCTCGAACAGCAGCACCAGCGGCGGAGCCTCAGGTTGAGTTTGACAATGAGGTTCTAGCCCAGCCAGTTCCAGTAGGACCAGATCAGGTCCCAAAGGGGTTCATCGCCACCCCGGTACTTCAGGATGCTTTGGACCGTGTAGTGGGACTTATGGAGAGCGTCACTCATGCAGGCATATTTCATGTAGCACCAGTTGTCTCTCATGCTGGAGAAGGAGCCCAGAATCCTGCTACTCACACTCCGAAGATAGATCCCCAGTATCAGGCTCCAACAACTCATCCAGTTCGAGTAGTTCAGCCAGGTGTTGTTGTACAGACCGATGAGGGGCCAGCTATATCTGTTGATACCTTGTGGAGGTTGGACAGGTTCACCAAGCTTTTTACTAACACTTTTGGCAGTACATCTTCTGAGGATCCCCAGGATTATTTGGAGACCTGTCATGAGGTTCTACGGAACATGGGGATAGTGGAAACCAATGGGGTCGACTTTGCTGCTTTTCGTCTGTCTGGATCCGCCAAGAGTTGGTGGAGGGATTATTGTTTGGATAGACCAGCTGGGTCACCGACATTTACTTGGGATAAGTTCTCTCAGCTATTGCTGGAGAAGTTTCTTCCTATCACTCAGAGGAAGAACTATCAGAGGTAGTTTGAGCGTCTCCAGCAGGGTTTTTTGACTGTCACTCAGTACGAGACCAGATTTATTGATTTGGCCCGTCATGCTCTTATTATACTTCCCACCAAGAGAGAGAGAGTGAGGAGGTTCATTGAGGTACTCCTTCAGCCTATTCGATTGCAGTTGGCTAAGGAGATGGGGAGCGAGATTTATTTTCAGAATGCGGCCAATGTGGCCAGGATAGTTGAGATGGTTCTATCACAGGGGAGTGGTCAGGGGTCTAATAGGAGGCCCTCACTGGTGCCTCGTCTGGAGGCAGGGATTATTTTGGTAGGGGCCATCCTTCCAGGACATTTCATTCAGCACTACAGGCTTCTCACGGTGCCCTAGGTGGCCGCGATCCTCATATGCAGTATTCCGATCAACAGCCCTACAGTGCATCTCCAGTTCCTATCTGTGCACCACCGCTCCAGAGTTTTCAGGGTCGGCAATCCCAGCACCCGAGGGCTTATTATACTTGTGGCTATACGAGGCATATTGCTATATTTTGCCCTCGAGCATCGAGCAGCTCTCAACATCAGGGTTCCCGTGCCATGGTTCAGGCACCAAATATTCCACCGCCCGCTCATCCAGCTAGAGGTGGAGGTAGATGTGTTAGAGGTAGAGGTAGAGGTATTAGAGGTGGAGGTCATGCCCCTAGAGGTGGGGGCCAACCAGCAGAAGGCCGTCCCAGGGATATAGTTCAGAGTGGTGGGGCCTAGCCCCGATGTTATGCTCTTCTAGCCAAGCCTGAGGCTGAGGCCTTAGATGCGATTATTACAGGTACTGTTATGGTTTGTAGTAGAGATGCTTCAGTTCTGTTTGATCCAGGGTCTACATACTCCTATGTATCATCTTATTTTGCCTCATGTTTAATCATGCCTAGTGATTCTTTGAGTGCTCATGTATATGTGTCTACACCAGTGGGTGATTCTAATGTGGTGGATCGTGTCCATCATTCATGTATAGTTGTGATTGGGGGTCTTGAGACCTGAGTAGATCTGTTACTTTTGGATATGGTTGATTTTGATGTCATATTGGGGATGGACTAGTTATCACCTTACCACGCTATCTTGGACTTTCCTGCCAAGATTGTGACCTTAGCCTTGCTAGGTTTACCTCGTTTAGAGTGGAGAGAGACTCTTGGTCTTTCTACCATCAGGGTTATCTCATATCTGAAGGCTCGGCGTATGGTTGATAAGAGATGTTTGGCCTATTTGGCATATGTTCGTGATTCTAGTGCCGAGGTTCCTTCTATGGATTATGTGCCTGTTGTTGAAATCCAATTTTTCCCTATATATTTTAATATGCATAAATACCTTCAACATAGCATATATATGCATATATAAGCATGCACAAGGTTTTATAATTTTTTCCATAATTTTAAGGATTTAAATTGATTTATTTTTCTCCCCTTTTATTCATAAAATCCCAATAACTATTTCCTAAATTATTGTTATAAGGATTTATTCATTTAATTTCTATATTTATAACAAAATTTGGTTAATACATTTTTTATAATTACATTTAGTATTTTTAAGCTAAATTGCATATAATTACAATGCTAGCCCGTTTAAAGTATAATTACATTTTATATGCATAAAATTGGTCCATATATTTTTAAAATCACAATTATGTATTTTAAATCATTTTGGCATAGAAAAATTATTTTTAGAAAACTATTTATTATTTATTAAAATTAAAATAGGGAAAACTGGCTATTTAAATCATAGCCAGATTTGGCTTTCAATTCCAGCCTAATTTTAACCCAATCCCAGCCCAATCCTAATCAAATTACCCGACCCAGGCCCCAATTACCCCTACCCGACCCAAAGTCACATTAAATCTTGGCCGTTGATCTAAAAGATCAACGGCCCTAAACCGTTCTTACTTTTTTAATTCATACAACCCCAACCCTAAATCATTTTCTAAATCTGCCGCCCTCAAATTCTCTCATCTTCTCTCTTTTCTCAACCTAACCCTATAGTCTGTCAATCGCCTCCCTTCTCCGGTCATGTCCGGCGACCACCTTTCAACCCCAAGCCTCCAATGGTTTCCCCCTCGTCTTGCTCATCATCTCTGAGGCATTCAAGGGCCTTGGGCCATGCTGACTTATGTCTTGGGTGCTGTTTTGGTTGTTTATGGCTTCTCCAGTGTGACTTTGGGCAAAATCACGCCGTATTTGTTACGATCTTTGAAGTTTATAGTAGGTTCTCTCGTTTCTATCTGGATTTTCTTTGAAACCCTAACTTTTGTTTGAATCAATTAGAACTGTGCTATTTTTAACGATTCAAGTCTGTTTCTTTCTATGTTCTACACTGTTCTCAAACCTGTCTCTAAAAATCATCAACTTTAAGCCGTTTTTACTTTCTTTAAAGTTAGGGTTTCTCGAAGTTTCTTCTACACTTGTTTAAACTGACTTTTTCTTTATGTTTAAACCTCTTTCCTTGCGTATCATGACTGATTCTATGTTCTTACTACTTTTTAACTCACATATGTTAAAAGCCCTAATTTTGAAGGTCTTCTTTCTCTTGGTTCTGTGTGTTAGCCTGACTAATTGATTCTTGTTAAGCTTTTGTGGTTAACATGCTTCGAATGGGTTTTACTGAGTCCTTAGATTACCTATATCACCTCTATGTGATTGTATTCATCTTGGTCATCTCTTGCCTCTTTCTGTCTATATTGCCAGCCTTGCCTGTTTGCTACGTTTGTTTGATCTTCTCTATTTATATGTTGAAGTATACAATCATGACTCTCTCTTGATTGATTCTGATTTCCTTAATTGATGGTTTGATTGAAAGATTTTTTTTTAAAACTCTAAAATTCTATCTCGTCTATTTAAATTGACTGATTTCATTACCTTATTTGCTGTGGTGCTTTATTTTACTGAGTTATTTCCTTAATTGAGGTTTTCTGAATTTAGTTATAATTGACTACCCCATGCTTACTGAACTTTGATTCTTTCCTTATTAGTCCTGCACTGATTTTTTTTCTTGCCTTATATGCTACTGTTTCTTACCGTTTGAATTAACTCCCTTAACTTAAGGGAGTACTTCCTTGATTTTCTAATTGATTGATTATGAGTTCCTTAATTATTATGCTACTATGATTCTTAAATTATTTAATACTTGCTTTCAAGCTATAAATACTATAGTCTTTTATTAGCACAATAGAGAAAAACACTGGAATTCAAAAAAAAAACAATCTCTCATACTTTAAAAATCTATGCTCTCTCTTGCGCTATTTGCTATTGTTAGCCGGCGGCAAGCCAAGGCTAACCATTTGTTCTCTCTTGCTCTTTTCATTCTGCTTACTCTCCTCTTCACTGGTATGTCCTAGTTTCAATTCAAATTTCCAACAACAACATGATTCTTTTATTGTTTCAGTTCTTCTTGTTTCTGGTTTACTTCTATTTGTGGTTCTGTTGCAAAACTGGTAGTTAAGAATACATTACTAGCATGTTATTATGTCTTCCCCTTCCTTTAGATTAGTATATTCCCTTTATGTGTGTTTCTGAGCATGTCTTACCAGTTGTCTCTTACTTGTTGTATATTTTCCATACTATATCCCATGAATCCCAAATCCCAATCACCCCTCTATGTGGCTGTGTTCTTCATGTCTGGTTTTGTGACTATGCCAGTGTCAGCTGTTTCTGAGCATGTCTAAACCAGTCCTAGACCCTGGCTGGGTTATGTGTTTGCAGTCAAATGTTCTATGTGTCCCAAACCCCCTTGACCCCTATATATGATTACTGAATTTACTTGGTTCTGAACTAGCTGTGTATGAATCTATCCTAAGGTGTTTTGACTTTGTTATCTATTCCAATCTCTTTTTCTCAAACCATCTCTGTTGTTAAATGCAGTTTCTTACTAGCCGTGTATAAAAAGGTTTGGTTAAATGCAGTTTCTTACTAAAACCTTTACAACTTGTGTCCATCACTTCTCACTCTACTCTTAGTCAGTAAGTTCTTCCCCCTCTAGTATGTGTACTGCCTTGGGATCCTTTGAGAACTCTCTGAACGTTGGCATACTGAGCCTGGCCTTTCCACACTGCACTTGTTCAAATATTGGTTACTAAGTCTAGGTGTAAGCACTGTCCGAGATCCTTGAGATCCTTAGGAAACTTTGATTCACCTAGACTCTGATTTGTCTATGGAACTGAGGCATATGAGGCTATTGGAGGCTTTGAGAAATCTGGGTCTAATTGAAGGCTCCCTATATAATAGCTTCTTGATTTTCTATTTCATTTATGTAATTCATTCATTGGCCTGTAATAATTTATAAACAGATATTGGGGTATTTAGTGAAAATGGGTGGGTAGATGTATATTTTTCGGGGTAATACAGGTAGAAATCCTGCCCTTAGGACTTTATTTTTGAAGTCTGTTTGCTCTGAATAGACAACATGCTCATAGGACTTTACTCTTTGAATCTGATTGCTTTGCCAAATAGAAATCATGTCCATAGGACTTCACTTTTAAGTTTGTTTACTCGTCAAGTAGAAACCATGCCTATAAGGATTTATGTTCTGCCATGTTTAGAAATTATGTTTATAGGTTCCAAATAATCAATCCTTAAAATCAGTTTAATAATAGACATCATGCCTATAGGACTTAATTCAGACATATTTATAATTAGCATTTCTGTATGTTGCCATACTTGCTAATTGATTAAAATCAGTAATAAGCCTAGATATCATGCCTATAGGGAGCTCTGCTCGCAATTCTGTCCGTTAAACTAACTTAGTCTAATAAATCAACTTAATCACGTCTGGTTCGTTTTAAAATTGGTCTTATTAAGTATTAAGCATTTTCTGAAATAAGTTCTTCAAAACTGCCTCAATCTCATTAGATATCATGCCTATAAGTAATAAAGGAGTCTATTTCAAAATCTGTTTATTTCTGCATTAGTATAGGTTGCTTTCAAAATTGCATTCTCTGAAGCTATCTCTATAGCTTAATGTTTTCTGATCATAACAGGCTTCAAAAGAAATCCTTAGGCAACTGCTAGGGTATAATTTCTGAGTCTGAAAAAGGGTTTGTCTGTTTCTGCATATTCACTTAGAGATCCTGCTTTAGGACATTGTCTAATAAAAGACCTTAACTATGTTTGAGTCGTGCTGCCTATGTGCTTGTTTGAGGAGGAAACTCTGAGCCTCTTAAATTGCTCCCATTATGTGTGAAAGTCCTAAATATTTTTTGACTGTCGCCTTAGAATTTTTGCCTTTTAAAACCTTAGGGGCGTCTAGAACCACCTATAGGTAGAGGTCCTAACTCCCTCCAGGACCATTAAGAAGGGACAGGTAGTAGCACGCAATAGGAATCGTTGACCAAACACCGGCTTTGCATGACCAATAAGGGGATGTGAAGGGTAGACATGGATATGATGACTACGCGTTAATGTCATGTGTATCCCCTCATTAGGAGTGTTTACCGGACATTGCGTGGGGTGATCCTATAGGATAACCAACCTAGGAGCCCTCTTTACCAAATCCTTTCTTTAAACCTTTGTTTTACAATTTGTTCAAACTTTACCTTACTATTTGAGTTATTCTAACGTACTTTACTTTACTAGCAACCTATTTGATTCCACTGTTTATTTGTAATGGACTATTTTGTGAATATAAGTTCGGCCGGAACCCACAGTTGTGGACCAAGAGGGGTGCCTAACACCTTTCCCTCGAGATTACTTTGAGCCCTTACCCTAATCTATGGTAATGCAAACCAACCCAAGAGTTAATCACTCTAGGTGCCCTAATGCACCATAATCCATTAGGTGGCGACTCTGCAAGTACCAAATTCCCAAAAAGGAAATAAGTCATTACACCCCTTT
The DNA here is from genome assembly GCA_026770625.1 of Nicotiana glauca. NCBI lineage: Eukaryota > Viridiplantae > Streptophyta > Magnoliopsida > Solanales > Solanaceae > Nicotiana > Nicotiana glauca. The sequence goes on along the minus strand of MU694957.1, from coordinate 30,515 downwards.
AATGTCGGAACCTAGACCTCTCTCCCCGTCAAAAAGGGGAGGGGAAAAAAGGGGCGCGACAGCATGGCGACTCTGCTGGGGATATCTCTAGGCTCTTATCTAGGTGCCCTAATGCACCATAATCCATTAGGTGGCGACTCTGCAAGTACCAAATTCCCAAAAAGGAAATAAGTCATTACACCCCTTTAATGTCGGAACCTAGACCTCTCTCCCCGTCAAAAAGGGGAGGGGAAAAAAGGGGCGCGACAGCATGGCGACTCTGCTGGGGATATCTCTAGGCTCTTATCTAGGTGCCCTAATGCACCATAATCCATTAGGTGGCGACTCTGCAAGTACCAAATTCCCAAAAAGGAAATAAGTCATTACACCCCTTTAATGTCGGAACCTAGACCTCTCTCCCCGTCAAAAAGGGGAGGGGAAAAAAGGGGCGCGACAGCATGGCGACTCTGCTGGGGATATCTCTAGGCTCTTATCTAGGTGCCCTAATGCACCATAATCCATTAGGTGGCGACTCTGCAAGTACCAAATTCCCAAAAAGGAAATAAGTCATTACACCCCTTTAATGTCGGAACCTAGACCTCTCTCCCCGTCAAAAAGGGGAGGGGAAAAAAGGGGCGCGACAGCATGGCGACTCTGCTGGGGATATCTCTAGGCTCTTATCTAGGTGCCCTAATGCACCATAATCCATTAGGTGGCGACTCTGCAAGTACCAAATTCCCAAAAAGGAAATAAGTCATTACACCCCTTTAATGTCGGAACCTAGACCTCTCTCCCCGTCAAAAAGGGGAGGGGAAAAAAGGGGCGCGACAGCATGACGACTCTGCTGGGGATATCTCTAGGCTCTTACCATAACGAACTTGTCTTTTACAAATTAGTCCAAGCATGCTTATCCTGTACCCTTCTCCCTTATTTGAACTTCACTGTCTATTTTTCAAGCATTTATGATTTCTTTATTGCCTTGAAACTGACTTGTCTCTTTATTTCCTTTTCCTGTAACTGTCGTTCAATTATTTAAATACTGTATTTATTTTTCCTATGTGAAAATACTTGACTACATGTTATTAATTGCTGCATAAACCATTCTCCACATCATATTCCACTTGTGCGTATCAAATCCTATAGCAACACTTTAATGAGTGGTTGCGCTCTTCTTAGTTACTACCCTTAAATTTGAAAAAAGCTTATTTGCGGTAAAACCAGTCGACCGGCGGTGCAGTCGACGGTTCTGTGCCTTCCCCCTCAAGTTGTCCGCTTGAGGGTATCAGTCTTAAACCCCATAGAAACTTTACTCTGTTTAAATTGTGCATGCATCATGGTCAAACCTAGACAGACCGGTTATGTTGTCCACATGATGACCCTTTAAGATAAGCCTTATCCAAAGTCCATCGGGTTTTCCATAATCCCAACGGATGCAACCACGTTTTGTGCATTGATTTGGAGAACTAAATCCAGATATGCTAATCATAAATGTATAAATAGTCTAGTCCGGTGGGGGTAAGGTCTAACCCTTTGTTTTGCAGAAATGAGGCACGAGTTCCCCAAATTTGGTATGGCTAGCAACATCCCTCCATTGCTACTAAATAAGTGGGAGGACCTTTCTTCAAGCGACAATAAGCATGTGAAAAAGTATCTGGGTAACTTGTCTTCCTTGCTAGATATTGAATCAAACAACAAACTGATTGAAGCTGGCACCTTATTCAGGGATAGTGAAAGAGCTGTATTCCGTCGATGACATAGATATGACACCACTTTTAGAGGAAATAGGAGGACTTGCAGGGTTAACTTAGGACAGTCCTGGGCTTCTGGTGCTAGAAAACCGTACGGGCAGGGGATTTTTGAAGATGATAGGGCTGAAAAAGAATGTCGACCTAGCGTGCTTGAGGCACTCCTACATACCCTTCGAATATCTGTACGAGAGATATGGCTATAGCAAGTCTTTCCGCACTTACCATGATGAGATCACCCTCACTTCACTGGGTCACATCCACTGCAGAGTGTTTGTGTTCGTTGTGTGTTTTTTAGGGCTGATAGTGTTCCCAATGAAAAAGGGAAGGATCCATACTAGGTTGGCCATGGTTGCAAAAACTCTAATGGAAGGGATTAATGGACAGACATATACCATAGTCCCCATGATCATAGCTGACATCTACAGGGCCCTGGAGCGCTGTCAAAAAGGGGTCAAGCAGTTCGAGGGTTGTAATTTATTGCTGTGGTTGTGGTTGTTGGAGCATCTCCAAAAGGGCCGCTATCGTCAAGAATTTCCGTGAAGGGCTTGGAACGACCACATTGCCTTCAAACACCCTAAGTATATGGCCTATATTCTAGATAGATTTGCTCAACCGGAAAGTGCCAACGAATGGGTAGAGTTCTTCGACAATCTAACCGAGGGGCAGGTATAGTGGATGGTTAAATGGTTCCCAACAGACGAGTTTATTATCAGGTCCAAGGATGCTCCACACTTGGTGTTGATCGGGTTGAGAGGGATATATCTGAGGCAAACAGGCAGAAAACAGGCTGTACCAAGGGTCGTTAAGATGAGCCACTTTAGGACAGACTTTCAAGATGACGATGTCCCTTACAAGTGCCAAGCTCAACATATGTGGCACTGCAAAATCATTGTGGAGAAGAATACCATTGAGCCTAACATATATCATGCAAGGTGTGAGCCTCTATACCCGGAATGGTTAGGGGACAATCGGAAAGGGATGGTGATACCAGGGTCCGGTCGAGGGAATAGGATCATAGATGACGAAGCTGAACCCTAAGTCAAATACAACAGGCTGCGCAAGAGGGTCCACGACTCTAAAAACGAGCATCGGGAAATACATGAGAAGAACACGAGGTTGATTGAGGAATGGAAAGAGATGGAAGCCACTTCTAACAAGAAACTGGAGTATCTGGATTGAGGAATATTATAGTTGGAGGGCAAAGTCATAAAGAGGATCAAGAACTGTCAAAATGCTGAGGGATCTGAGGGAAGACATCTGGCCCGAGCCTACTTGCTGCTGGGACTACGCGAGCTGGGGGATCTATATGATGGAGTCTGGAAGATCGAATCCAGGGAAGGTCCTTATAGAACCAAATAGATTGGGATTATTTGCTTTTCTTAAAATGTAATAAGGCCAAGTGCCAGTAGCGACTTGTTTTATTATTATGTTAGTGTCAATTTTGGATTCGTCTGCTTTTATATTATGAAATGAAGCATTTATTGGCATTAAAAATTCTCCCAATTTATTTGTTTCTAGGCCTACCTCGCGCACAACGAGGTTCCCAAATTAGGATACGAGTTTATATTTCGCAATATGTGTTTAAATACTGCAAATATTTGAGAATCTTCACTAACTTGTTACCTTTTTATTTTTGTTTATTATTATTATTCCCATTCCCTTAGGTTGGTTCATCCATACTGGCCTCATCAGCATATCATACCATATCTAGAAGCCCTCCACTACCTCCTCCTCCTCCAAGCAATACAAAAGTCAGTGGAAAAGCAAATATGGACGATTTATGTAGAATCCAAAAGGAAAACATTGAGAATGCAGAGACTTCCGATGGACGCAGTACTCCGGCCCTGAATGACCTAGTTTTAAGACAGGAACAAAAGATACTAGAATAAAAGGAGAACTCGAACAGGTCTGCAATTTGGCAGACTTGTCACTCACCCTCAATGTCCCTGATATCCACCAACAAAATGCAAAGAACCCAACACATCCTCAGAACGCACAAAACCAACAGCAACAAAATCCCACCGTACCAAATCAATACGCAACTCCACCTTAAAATATCAATCCATTACCAATACCAACTCCACTACGACATCATCATCAACCAATTCCAACCACAACTTACCACATTCCCCAAAATACACCCCCACTCATTCCCGATCCACAAAACTCCATCAATGAACATCACTATACCCAAGTCCCTGGTACTCATTAGAGTAACCCCATATATGTGGAAACTATACCATATTCTACCCAACCGATCTCCTGTGCATCGGAACCCTCCGAAAAGGACCTGCTCATTAAGAACATGGCTGAAGAACTCAAGAAGCTAACAAGCCGAGTTCAAGGTGTTGAAGGCGATAGAGGAATAGAAGGTTTGAACTACGAAGATCTGTGCATACAACCCGATGTGGAGTTTCCAGAAGGGTAAAAACCTCCCAAGTTTGAAATGTTCAATGGTACAGGTGATCCCGGGGTTCACCTAAGGATCTACTGTGACAAGCTTGTCGGGGTTGGAAAAGATGAAAAGATTTGAATAAAGCTCTTTATGAGGAGCCTTACTAGGGATGCTTTGTCTTGGTATATCAGCCAGAATACCAAAAAATGGTCCAATTGGGTAAGCATGTGGACAAATTTCATGGACCGGTTCAGGTTCAACACAGAGAATGCACCTGATTTCTTCTACATTCAGAATCTTAAGAAGAAACCTACTGAGACTTTTTGCGAATATGCTACTCGCTGGAGGTCGGAAGCCGCCAAGGTTAGGCTCGCTTTGGATGAAGAACAGATGAATAAATTCTTTGTCAGAGCACATGATCCACAATATTATGAGAGACTGATGGTCATCGAAAATCACAAATTCTCTGATATCATCAAGATCGGGGAAAGGATCGAGGAAGGAATCAAGAGCAGGATGGTAACAAATTTCGAGGCACTGCAAGCCACTAATAAGGCACTCCAATTAGGCGTCATATCGAAGAAGAGAGATGTTGAGTCAGTAATAGTGGCCCAGGGCCTAAAAACTCCACTCACATATCAAACACCTCTACCTATATATCAGACACCTCCACCTACATACCAAGCCTCACCACTTATATACCAAGCATCACCACCTACATATCAACCTTCATCTCCCAGATATTCCCAACCAGCCGCTGTCTATCACACCTATAATTCCCAACCATCTTACTTCCAATCACCACCAACTCGCCAAAATTACCCAAGACCAAGACCCAACTTCGATCGCAAGCTACCCAGATAAAGCTGCCCAGATAATACACCGCCATTCGAGAAGGCGATGCCTATAAGGTTGCAGTCACACTTACTCCTATCGTGGTTCAAACTCAGGCACCTATTGATGTTGAGGTAACTGCATTAGTTCCATTTGAGGTAGAAGTGGCTCCGCCCTCAGCCACCTACGCTCCATTTGAAATAGAAGCGATCACACCTTTTATGGTGATGGTGTAAACCACACCATCATTTGACTCAAAAGCAATACTCTGGGATTATGTTTCTGAGGCTCGGCAAAAAGGGAAGATTAAGATAGATGAATCTGACGACTCACAAGAGATGACTAGAACTGGAAGAGTCTATACGCCTGAACACCTGGGAGGTTCAAGTAAGGATGCCACTACTAGGCAGACTGTCATTGAGACCGGACCAGATGACTTTTGGAGAAAAGTACATGCGAAAGAGTATTCTGTTGTTGACCATCTGAACAAAGTCCCTCAGATATCTATCATGTCGCTACTGCAAAATTCAGAGGCACACAAGAACGCCTTGATGAAAGTACTGAGCGAGGCTTATGTACCCAATAATATCACTGGTGGAGAAATGGCCAACATGGTTGGTCAGGTGCTGGAGAGCCATAATATTATCTTCCACGAAGATGAGCTACCGCCCGAAGGTCTGAACCACAATCGAGCATTACATATTACGGTACAATTTGAAGACAAGTTTATTGCCAAGGTCCTGGTTGATGGAGGTTCGAGTCTAAATATTTGTCCGTTGGACAACCTGAAAAGGCTGGACAAAGGTTTCCATGAAATACGGACAAGAAGCATGAATGTGAAGCTTTTGATGGGTCCCAGAGGACCACAATCGGGGAAATAAACCTTTGCTTGTAGATGGGGCCAACTTGGTTCGACGTTGAATTCCAAGTGCTTGACATACCGGTTTCATATCATCTTCTGTTGGGCTGACCATGGATCCATGTCGCTAGAGCCATTCCTTCCATACTACATCAAGTCGTAAAATTCAAATGGAACCGTCAGGAGGTAATTATACATGGATATAAGAGTAATCCCATTTACAGCACTCAAACCATCCCGACCATTAGACATAAAAAGAGTTTAGGAGGGGAAATAAATCATCATATCGAACGGGTTAATGCCGTCGAGAAGGATACATAGTAGAGTAATAAAATGGAAAGCATACTAGCATGGTCCGGATATGAACCCGGCAAAGGGTTGGGGAAGAACCTCCAAGGTATCACCAAGCTGATAGAGCTGAAAAATCATGGTACCACTTTTGGGCTCGGATACCAGTACACATGGCAAGAGTACATGAATTGGTCGCCTCCGTGGCGTGGACTGTATTACCCTCTTGAGCAACCAGTACCACGTCTGGAACAAGCTTTCCTCCAGGCTGACACAATATGGGGAACTGCAGAAGAAGAAGCACTAGCTGGACTGAAGGATTTGTTCTTGGAAGATGAGGATATGGACTGTAATGCCATAATTAAGGTGGATGAGGAAGAAGGCCTCACCATTCAGACTGTGGCAAAGGGAGCTACTCTCAAAAACTGGACCACCACACCATCCCTAGCCCACAGAGTCGCTGGGTAGCTTGACAGAATTTATGTCTATAGTTGTTCTAGGCATTTAAAATTTCAAGAAATTTTGTTTTAAGATTTTTTTGTTTAAAAATAAATGCTCGATTCACCGAGCCAAGCTTTGTTTGAACAATTTTCTCAGTTTTAATCAAATGCATTTGTCCTTTATCATTATTCATTACTATTTTTATACTTATCCCTTCTATAGTGTTATTATTACTTTTCCTTATGAACCAGTAACCGTGACATGTACTGAGGCAATGCAACATGAGAATAGTGACTCAGAGGAAGAAGATGAGATGCCCGAGGAAATTATCAGAGAGGTTGAAAATATTGAGAACAAGCCTAAGTCAAACTTGGACGAAACAGAAGCGGGAAACTCGGGAGATGCCAAGACCATCAAAGACACCCGCATCAGTATTCACTTGTCGTCAATAGAGAAGGAGGAATACATCCATTTTCTAAAGGAATATGAGGACATTTTCGCAGGTCGTATGATGATACGACCGGTTTGACCACATCCATAGTAGCTCACAAGTTGCCTACCAAGCCCATATGTCCGCTAGTCAAGCAGAAACTCAGAAAATTCAAACCAGACATGAGTTTGAATATCAAGGAGGAAGTGACCAAGCAGATCAAATCCAAGGTTCTTAGGGTGGTCGAGTACCGAACATGGTTAGCTAACATTGTGCCAGTTTCGAAGAAAGACGAGAAGGTCAGGGTAAGTGTTGATTATCGGGATTTAAATAGAGCAAGTCCCAAAGACGACTTCCCACTACAAAATATACACATCCTGATCGATAACTGTGCCAAGCATGAACTCCAATCTTTTGTGGATTCACGGGTTATCACCAGATTTGGATGGACGAAGAAGATACAGAGAAGACAGCTTTCATTACACCATGGGGGTATATTGTTACAAGATGATGCCATTCGGTCAGAATAATGCTGGGGCTACTTACATGAGGGCCATGAAAACCATTTTCTATGATATGATACACAAGGAAATAGAGGTATATGTGGACGACATCATTATCAAATCCAAGAGGGCTGCAGATCACATAGAAGACTTGAGGAAATTCTTCGACAGACTCAGGAGGTACAATTTGAAGTTGAACCCCGCAAAGTGTGCATTTGGGGTTCCTGCAGGAAAGTTATTGGGATTCATTGTTAGCCGCCGAGGGATCGAACTAGATCCAACTAAAGTCAAAGCTATTCAGGAGTTGCCACCACCTAAAAGCAAAAAGGACGTGATGAGCTTCCTAGGACGGCTAAATTACATCGGTCGATTCATAGCACAGTCCACAGTAATATGTGAACCCATCTTCAAAATGGTGAGAAAGGATGCCGATACAAGTTGGATCGAGGATTGTTAGAAAGCTTTCAACAAGATCAAGGAATACGTGTCCACACCGCCAGTTCTGGTCGTGCCTGAACCAGGACGGCCTTTGCTACTTTATCTATCCATGTTAGATGGAGCCTTCGGATGTGTTTTAGGACAACATGATGAGACAGGAAGAAATGAGCAAGCCATATATTACCTGAGTAAGAAATTGACACCTTATGAAGCACAGTATTCTCTGCTTAAACGCACTTGCTGTGCTCTAACCTGGACAACCCAGAAATTGAGGCACTATTTATGTGCCTACACTACGTACCTCATATCCAGGATGGATCCCTTGAAGTACATATTTCAGAAGTCCATGCGTACTAGGAAGTTGGCTAAATGGCAGGCTACTTGAGTGAGTTCGACATCGTCTATTTAACTTAAAAAGGCAGTTAAGGGACAAACATTGGCGGATCATCTCACCAAAAATCCGGTGGGAGGAGAATACAAACCCTTGAAAATGTATTTTCCTGATGAAGAAGTATCATTTGTAGGAGAAGACATTACTGAAGCATATGACGGTTAGAGGATGTTCTTTGATGGAGCCACAAATTTCAAAGGAATAGGCATTGGAGCAGTTTTAGTGTCAGAAACGGGTCAGCATTATCCCGTATCTGCTAAACTCATATTTCTCTGTACCAACAATATGTTGGAGTATGAATCCTGTATACTAGGGCTCAACATGGCAGTCGACATTAACATTCAGGAAATGCTGGTGATCAGTGACTCAAATTTTCTTGTGTACCAGGTACAAGGAGAGTGGGCCACCAAGAATTCCAAGATATTGCCATATCTGTACTATGTGTAGGAATTGAAAAGGAGGTTCACAAAGATAGAATTCCAATATGTCCTTAGAATTCAAAATGAGTTTGCCGATGCAATATCCACCTTGTCATACATGATACAACATCTGGATAAGAGCTATATAGAGGAAGAAGAAGATGGAAAGTCGTGGTTCCATGACATCAAGGAGTACTTATCAAAAGGAGAATACCCGGAGCATGCAAATTACATTTAGAAACGGACACTCCGGATATTGTCAAATCATTTCTTCCACAACGGAGGAAACTTTATAGAAGAACTCCGGATTTGGGTTTACTAAGGTGTGTCAATGCAAAGTAAGCTTCTAAGCTACTTGAGGATGTGCATGCTGGGACCTGTGGTCCGCACATGAACGGTTTCATCTTGGCCAAGAAAATACTCAGAGCAAGTTACTTTTGGATGACCATGAAGATGGATTGTATTCAGTATGTCCGTAAATGCTTTTAGTGTTAAGTGCATGCCGACATGAAAAAAGTGCCACCAAATGAGCTTAATGCAACAAGCTCACCTTGGCCGTTCGCTGCTTGGGGAATGGATGTTATCGGTCCGATTGAGCCCACTGCTTCGAACGGACAACAATTTATTCTGGTAGCCATTGATTACTTCACAAAATGGGTAGAAGCTGCATCTTACAAAGCTATAACCAAGAAAGTTATCGCAGATTTTGTCAAGGATCGTATTGTCTACCGATTCAGAGTTCCTCAGTCCATCATTACTGACAATGCCGCCAACCTCAACAATGATCTAATGAAAGCTATATGTGAAACTTTCAAAATCAAGCATAAGAATTCCACCGCCTACAGACCTCAGATGAAAGGAGCCATAAAAGCTGCCAACAAAAACATTAAGAAGATACTAAGGAAAATAGTAGAGAATCACAAGCAGTGGCATGAGAAGTTACCCTTTGCTCTATTAGGGTACCACACCACAGTTTGCACGTCAACCGAGGGAACCCCCTACATGTTCGTTTATGGTACCGAGGCTGTCATCCCAGCCAAGGTAGAGGTTCCTTCTTTAAGAGTCATATAGGAAGCTGAGCTCAGCGATGCAGAATGGATAAGAAGTCGCTATAAACAATATTGATGGAAAGAGGACAACCGCAGTATGCCACAACCAACTTTACCAGAACAGAATATCTAGAGCTTTCAACAAAAGAGTCAAACTGAGACAGTTCGCACCAGGGAAGTTAGTATTGAAGAAAATCTTCCCGCATCAAGATGAAGCCAAAGGAAAATTCTCTCCCAACTGGCAAGGTCCGTACATGGTTTTTCAAAGTACTAACAGGAGGAGAACTCACACTTGTAGAGTTGGACGGAGAAGTCTGGCCAAAACCAATCAATTCAGACGCAATCAAGAGATTTTATGCTTAGATACTTTGCATTTCCTCATTTGATGTAATTGAACTACGCTTGACCTAATTCCCATTTAAGAGAGGATACGTAGGTAGCCTTATGGGTTCGGTGAAATCATAATTTCATTTCCTCCAAAATTAGAAACTAGGGCAGAATTTTGAGGAGGGTCCTCAAAATTCCAGAGCAAGTCCAGCCAGATCCGTCACATGCCAGGAAGTCAAAAATCAGTCAAGAACTGGGGCAGAATTTTGAGAAGGATTCTCAAAATTTCGAAGAAAATTCAGCAGGGTCCGCCATCCGTAAATAGTTAAAAATCATCTACCAAATTGGGGCAGAATTTTAAGGGGTCCAACATAATAGAGCTGCAATGCCTTGGAAATGTGTCGCTAGTTCACCAAAAATTACTTGATATATCAATACACTTCCAAAACGATTCTCTTTTATCAATGAATGCATATTTTTAGAAAATTCTATTTTTATAATGGTCAGGTTCTACCTAGGGGAACTCCAAGGGGGATTCCAGAGCGGAGCAGGGCAAGGCCAGCAGAAGAAGCGAGAGCAACCCTCCCCTCATAAAACTTACGATTTTTCTTTAAACGCAGGCACATTTGACGTGACGGTAGCATTCGTGAAACAAGTATACACAAAGCAAATTCACCATCCATCCGGCCATCAGACAATGAATATATCCCAGCTAAGACATACTCTACCTTTATCTGCTATTCTCTCTTTGCATGGGTCTAACCTCTGACTCCACATTTGCATGAGTCTAATCCTTGACTCCATATTTGCATGAGTTTAATCTCTGACTCTACATTGGCATGAGTCTAATCCTTGAATCCATATTTGCATGAGTCTAATCTCTGACTCCACATTTGCATGAGACTAAGCTCTGTCTCCAATCTTGCATGAGTCTAATCCCGGACTCCATATTTGCATAAGGCTAAGCACTGCCTTATCTTTGCATAAGGTTAAGCTCTACCTCCACATTCACATAAGGCTAACCCCTGCCTCCCTTTTTGCATGAGTCTAAACTCCATACTTGCATGAGTCTAATCCTTGACTCCATACTTGCATGAGTCTAATCCTTGACTCCATACTTGCATGAGTCTAATCCTTGATTCCATACTTGCATGAGTCTAATCCTTGACTCCATACTTGCATGAGTCTAATCCTTGATTCCATACTTGCATGAGTCTAATCCTTGACTCCATACTTGCATGAGTCTAATCCTTGATTCCATACTTGCATGAGTCTAATCCTTGACTCCATACTTGCATGAGTCTAATCCTTGATTCCATACTTGCATGAGTCTAATCCTTGACTCCATACTTGCATGAGTCTAATCCTTGATTCCATACTTGCATGAGTCTAATCCTTGACTCCATACTTGCATGAGTCTAATCCTTGATTCCATACTTGCATGAGTCTAATCCTTGACTCCATACTTGCATGAGTCTAATCCTTGATTCCATACTTGCATGAGTCTAATCCTTGACTCCATACTTGCATGAGTCTAATCCTTGACTCCATACTTGCATGAGTTTAATCCTTGACTCGATACTTGCATGAGTCTAATCTTTGACTCCATACTTACATGAGTCTTAGCCCTGACTCTATAATTGCATGAGTCTAAGCCCTGACTCCATACTTGCATGAGTCTAAGCCCTAACTCCATACTTGCATGAGTCTAAGCACTGACTCCATATTTGCATGAGTCTAAACCCTGACTCCATACTTGCATAAGGCTAATCCTTGCCTCCTCATTTTCATAAGTCTAATCCTTGCCTCCCACTTGCACGGGACTAAGCACTGTCCCTTCTTCGCACAGATATTGCTCCATCTTTACTACTATCTACTTATTTTTCAATCGGGCTAAGCTCTGCCCTCCATTTCACAAGACTAATCCCTGTCTTGTTACTTCATATTATTGCATCTCATAGGCTGAAACATTGCCAGTCTGTCCAAAGGTGCCATAGTTTAAAGGCACCATCCTTATAGCCGGAAGACATCATACTAGGGCCTAAGGATCTCTCGAACTCGCATATCATTATTCAAAGGCGTCATGGTTTGGAGGCACCATTTTCATGGTCTAAGAACACCATTTCATGGCCTGCAAATCCCTCACTAAGCAATTTATGGCCCAGGACGTCATGGTCCAAGGACGTCATCTTTAACCTCCAAAGACAACCTTCATGGTCCAAATGGAATTTGAATCATATTTAAATTTTCGCAAATACATTTGTAGCATCTTTTATCTACAGGTAACCAATAAGCAACCGCTATCCTAGCAGGAGAAATCTCGCTCCAGTTCCCTTCAACCATCCCGAGCCTTAACCGCTCACCGTAGCCGCTTCCACATCTCGTGTACGTTCTTGCAATAATTTCATCAGCCTGCTCCTCGGGTGAATCCAGAACTGCACATGGCCTAATTCCTGTAAGACCAGGGATATGTAAGCAAATCAAAAATCAGAGTTCGGCCTCTCTCTTTCAAAACCACCCATCCGATCAAAATTGGCCATCATTTCTTTACCCGAAATCTCTTTCATCCTTTCCGGGTAAGGAGGCGCAGCTGTTGATACCCAATTTTTCTCTATATATTTTAATATGCATAAATACCTTCAAGATAGCATTTATAAGCATGCACAAGGTTTTATAATTTTCCCATGATTTTAAGGATTTAAATTGATTTATTTTTCTCCTCTTTTATACATAAAATCCCAATAATTATTTCCTAAATTATTGTTATGAGGAGTTATTCATTTAATTTCTATACTTATACCAAAATGTGGTTAATAAATTTTTTATAATTATATTTAGTATTTTTTAAGCTAAATTGCATATAATTGCAATGTTAGCCCGTTTAAAGTATAATTACATTTTATATATCTAAACTTGGTCCATATATTTTAAAATGACAATTATGTATTTTAAATCATTTTAGTATAGAAAAATTATTTTTAGAAAACTATTTATTATTTATTAAAACTAAAATAGGGAAAACTGGCTTTTTAAATCATAACCAGATTTGGCTTTCAATTTCAACCTAATTTTAACCGAATCTTAGCCTAATCCTTATCAAATTACCCGACCCAGGCCTCAATTACCCCTACCCGACCTAAAGCCACATTAAACCTTGGCCGTTGATCTAAAAGATCAACGGCCCAAAATCGTTCTTACCTTTTTTAGTTCATACACCCCCAACCCTAAATCATTTTCTAAATCTGCCGCCCTCAAATCCTCTCATCTTCTCTCTTCTATCAACCGAACCCTAGACTCTGTCAATCGCCTCCCTTCTCCGGTCATCTCCGGCGACCACCTTTCAACCCCAAGCCTCCAATGGTTTCCTCCTCGCCTTGCTCATAATCTCTGAGGCCTTCAAGGGCCCTGGCCATGCCGACTTATGTCTTGGGTTGCTGTTTTGGTTGTTCATGGCTTCTGCGGTGTGATTTTGGACAAAATCACACCATATTTATTACGATCTTTGAAGTTTATAGCAGGTTCTCCCGTTTCTATCTGGGTTTCCTTTGAAACCCTAATTTAATGTCTTAGATATGTGCTATTTTTAACGATTCAAGTCTGTTTCTTTCTATGTTCTACACTGTTCTCAAACCTTTCTTTAAAAATCATCAACTTTAAGCCGTTTTTTCTTTCCTTGCTTATCTTGGCTGATTCTATGTTCTTACTGCTTTTTAACTCGCCTATGTTAAAAAAGCCCTAATTGTTTAGGTCTTCTTTGTCTTGGTTCTATGTGTTAGCCTGACTAATTGACTCTTGTTAAGCTTCTGTGGTTATCATGCTACGAATGGGTTTTACTGAGTCCTTAGCTTACTTATTGAGTGGTCATCTCTTGCCTCTTTCTGTCGATATTGCTGGCCTTGCCTGTTTGCTATGTCTTTGATCTTCTCTATTTATATGTTGAAGTATAGAATCATGACTCCCTCTTGATTGATTCTGATTTCCTTAATTGATGGTTTGATTGAATGATTTTCTTTTAAAACCCTAAAATTCTACCCCGTCTGTTTAAACTGACTGATTTCATTACCTTATTTGCCGTGGTACTTTATTTTACTGAATTATTTCCTTAATTTAGGTTTTCTGAATTTAGTCTTAATTGACTACCCTATGCTTACTGAACTTTGATTCTTTCCTTATTAGTCCTACAGTGATTTTGTTTTCTTGCCTAATATGCTATTGTTTCTTACCGTTTGAATTAACTCCCTTAACTTAAGGGAGTACTTCCTTGATTTTCTAATTGATTCATTCTGAGTTCCTCAATTATTATGCTACTATGATTCTTACCTTATTTACTACTTGCTTTCATGCTATAAATACTATATTCTTTCATTAGCACAACAGAGTCGAACACTGGAGTTCAAAAGAAAAACTATCTCTCATACTTCAAAAAACCCTGCTCTCTCTTGTGCTATTTGATATTGTTAGCCGGCTGCAAGCCAATGATAACCATTTGTGCTCTATTGTTCTTTTCATTTTGCTTACTCTCCTCTTCACTGGTATGTCCTAGTTTCTATTCAAAGTTCCAATAACAACATGATTCTCTTACTGTTTCAGTTCTTCTTGTTTCTGGTTTGCTTCTGTTTGTGGTTCTGTTGTGAAACCTGTAGTCAAAAAATACATTACTAGCATGTTATTATCTCTTCCTTTTCCTTTAGATTAGTATATTCCCTTTATGTGTATTTCTGAGCATGTCTTACCAGTAGTCTCTTACTTGTTGTATATTTACCATATTATTATATCATGAATCCCAAATCCCTATCACCCCTCTATGAGGTTGTGTTCACATGTCTAGTTTTGTAACTATGCCAGTGTCAACTATTTCTGAGCATGTCTAAATCAGTCCTAGACCCTGGCTGGGTTATGTGTTTGCAGTCAAATGTTTTATGTGTCCCAAACCCCCTTGACCCCTGTGTATGATTACTAAATTTACTTGGTTATGAACTAGCTATGTATGAATCTATCCTAAGGTGTTTTGAATTTGTTAACTATTCCAATCTCTTTTTCTCAAACCATCTCTGTTGCTTTACTGAATTACTTTCAAAAATAAAAAGATTTTGTTAAACACAGTTTCTTACTAAAACCTTTTCAACTTGTGTCCATCACTTCTCACTCTACTCTTAGTCAATAAGTTCTGTCCCCTCTAGTATGTGTACTTCCTTGGGATCCTTTGAGAACCCTCTGAACTCTGGCATAATGAGGCTGGCCTTTCCACACTACACTTGTTCAAATCTTGGTTACTAAGTCTAGGTGTATGCACTGCCCGAGATCCTTAAGATCCTTAGGGAACTTTGATGCACCTAGACTTTGATTTGTCTATGGAACTGAGGCATATGAGGCCATTGGAGGCTTTTGAAAAATCTGGGCCTAATTGAAGGCTCCCTATAGAATAGCTTCTTGATTTTCTATTTCATTTATATAATTAATTCATTGGCCCGTAATAATTTGTAAACAGATATTGGGGTATTTAGTGAAAAGGGGTGGGTAGACGTATATTTTCTAGGGTGATACGGGTAGAAATCCTGCTCTTAGGAATATTTTTTTTCAAGTCTTTTTGCTCTCAATAGACAACATGTTCAAAGGACTTTACTCTTTGAATCTGATTGCTTTGCCAAATAGAAATCATATCCATAGGACTTCACTTTTAAGTTTGTTTACTTGTCAAGTAGAAACCATGCCTATAAGGATTTACATCCTACCATGTTTAGAAATCTTGTTTATAGGTTTCAAATAATCATGTCTTAAAACCAGTTTATTAATAGGCATCATGCCTGTAGGACTTAATTCAGATATATTTATAATGAGAATTTCTGTATGTTGCCATACCTGCAAATCGATTAAAATTAGTAATACGCCTAGATATCGTGCCAGTAGGGAGCTCTTCTTGCAATTCTGTCCATTAAGCTAACTTAGTCTAATCGCCTGGTTCGTTTTAAAATTGGTCTTATTCAGTATTAAGCATTTTCTGAAATAAATTCTTCAAAACTGCCTCAATCTCATTAGATATCATACCTATAAGTAATAAAGGAGCCTATTTCAAAATCTGTTTGTTTCTGCATTAATATAGGTATCAGTAACCTGCGTATAGGCAAGCCTCTAGGGTGCTTTCAAAATTGCATTCTCTGAAGCTATCTCTATCGCTTAATGTTTTCTGATCCTAACAGGCTTTAAAAGAAGTCCTTAGGCAATTGCTAGGGTATAATTTCTGAGTCTAAAAAAGGGTTTGTCTCTTTCTGCATATTTACTTAGATATCCTGCTTTAGGACATAGTCTAATAAAAGACCTTAACCGTGTTTGAGTCGTGCTGCCTATGTGCTTGTTTGAAGAGGAAACTCTGAGCCTCTTAAATTTCCCCCATTATGTGTGAAAGTCCTAAATGCTTTTTGACTGCCGTCTTAGAATTTCTTCCTTTTAAAACCTTAGGGGTACGTCTAGAACCACCTATAGGTAGAGGTCCTAACTCCCTTTAGGACCATTAAGAAGGGATGGGTAGCAGCATGCAATAGGAATTATTGACCAAACACTCGCTTTGCATGACCAATAAGGGGATGAGAAGGGTAGACATGGATATGATAACTACGCGTTAATGTCACGTGTATCCCCTCATTGAGGAGTGTTTACCGGATATTGCGTGGGGTGATCCTATAGGATAACCAACCTAGGACCCCTCTTTACCAAATCCTTTCTTTAAACCTTTGTTTTACAATTTGTTCAAACTTTACCTTACTATTTGAGTTATTCTAACGTACTTTACTTACAACCTATTTGATTCCACTATTTACTTGTAATGGACTAATTTATGAATATAAGTTCTGCCGGGACCCATATTTGAGGATGAAGAGGGGTGCCTAACACCTTCTCCTCGAGGTTACTTCGAGCCCTTACCGTAATCTCTGGTAATGCAAACCAACCGAATAGCTAATCGCTCTAGGTTCCCTAACGCACTATAATCCGTTAGGTAGCGACTCTTCAAGTACCCATTTACCAAAAAGGAAATGATTCATTACACCCCGTGAATGTCGAAACCCGGACCTCTCTCCCCGTCAAAAAAAGGAGAGGAAAAAGGGGGTGCTACACCTGTTGTTCGTGAGTTTCCTGAGGTATTTCCTTCAGACCTGCCGGGGGTGCTACCCGACAAGGATATTGACTTTTGCATTGATTTGGCTCCGGTCACCCTACCCATTTCTATCCCGCCATATCGTATGGCCCTGCCAGAGTTGAAAGAGTTGAAATAACAGTTGCAAGACTTGCTTGATAAAGGCTTTATTAGACCTAGTGTCTTGCCTTGGGGTACGCCAGTGTTGTTTGTTAAGAAGAAGTACGGATAGATGAGGATGTGTATAGATTATCGACAGTTGAACAAGGTCACAATTAAGAATAAGTATTCATTGCCGAGGATTGATGATTTGTTTTACCAGCTTCAAGGTTCCCAAGTGTTTTCTAAGATTGATTTGAGATCTGGCTATCATCAGTTGAGGATTAGGGCATCTGATGTCCCTAAGACAGCTTTCCGCACTCGGTATGGGCATTATGAGTTCTTAGTAATGTCATTCGGGTTGACAAATTCCCCATCAGCTTTCATGGATTTGATGAATCGAGTGTTCAAGCCTTACTTGGATTCCTTCGTGATAGTCTTCATTGATGATATTTTGATCTATTCTCGCAGTCGAGAGGAGCATAAGCAACATCTTTGAGTCGTTCTCCAGACTTTGAAGGACAATCAGTTATATGCTAAGTTTTTGAAATGTGAGTTCTGGTTGAGTTCAGTTGCATTCTTAGGTCATGTTGTATTAGTGGAGGGTATTCAGGTGAATCTGAAGAAGACAGTGGCAGTCAAGGACTGGCTTAGACCCGCATCAGCTATAGAGATCCGGAGTTTCTTGGGTTTGGCGGGCTATTACCATCAGTTTGTGGAGGGGTTTTCATCTATTGCAGCAACGATGACAAGGTTGACCCAGAAGGGTGCCCAATTCAGGTGGCCGGACTAGTGTGAGGCGAGCTTTCAGAAGCTCAAGGTAGCTTTGACTACGGCGCGGGTGTTGGTTTTGCCCAGAGGTTCAGGTCCATATACAGTTTATTATGACGCATCTCGTATTGGACTTGGTGCGGTATTGATGCAGGATGGCAAGGTCATTGCGTATGCTTCGCGATAGTTGAAGATTCACGAGAAGAATTATCCACTTCATGATTTGGAGCTAACATCCATTGTTCATGCGTTGAAGATTTGGAGTCACTATTTATATGGCGTGTCATGTGAGGTGTTCACGGATCACAAGAGTTTGCAGTATTTGTTCAAGAAGAAGGAGCATTTGAGGTAGAGAAGGTGGTTGGAGCTATTGAAAGACTATGATATCACCATCTTATATCATCCGGGGAAGGCCAATATAGTGGCCGATGCTTTGATTAGAAAGTCAGACAGTATGGGCAGTCTTGCATATATTCCGGTCGGTGAGAGACTGCTTGCTTTGGATGTTCAGGCTTTGGCCAATCAGTTCATGGGGTTGGATGTTTCTAAGGCCAGTCGTGTCTTAGCTTGTACATTCGCTCGTTCTTCATTATTTGATCGTATCAAAGATCAACAGTATGAGGAGCCTTATTTGTGTGTCCTTAGGGACACAGTGCGGCACGGTGGTGCCAAGCAGGTTACAGTTGGGGATGATGGAGTTTTGAGGATGTAGAGTCGAGTATGTGTGCCTAATTTGGATGGACTTCGAGAGTTGATTCTAGAAGAGGCCCATAGTTCCCGGTATTCTATTCATCCGGGCGCCGCTAAGATTTATTATGACTTGCAACATCATTATTGGCGGAGGAGGATAAAGAAAGATATTGTTGCGTATATAGCTCGGTGTTCGAATTGTCAGCAGGTAAAGTACGATCATCAGAGACCTAGTGGTTTGTTCCAAAATATTGAGATTCCTGAGTGGAAGTGGGAGCGTATTACTATGGACTTTATTGTTGGACTCCCACGAACTTAGAGAAAGTTTGATGCGGTGTGGGTTATTGTAGATAGGCTGACCAAGTCAGCGCATTTCATTCTTGTGGCAGTTTCCTATTCTTCTGAGCGGTTTGCAGAGATTTATATCCGGGAGATTGTTCGTCTCCATGGTGTGACCGTGTCATCATTTCTGATCAAGGTACGCAGTTTACCTCACATTTCTGGAGGGCATTTCAGCGTGAGTTGGGCACACAGGTCGAGTTGAGCACAACATTTCATCCTCAGATTGACGGACATTCCGAGCGTACTATTTAGATTTTGGAGGATATGCTCCGAGCTTGTGTTATTGACATTGGAGGCTCGTGGGATCAGTTCTTGCCTTTAGCGGAGTTTGCTTACAACAACAGCTATCAGTCGAGCATTCAGATGGCTCCCTATGAGACGTTATATGGTAGGAGGTGTCGGTCGCCGATTGGGTGTTTTGAGCCGGGGGAGGCTCGGTAGTTGGGTACGGATCTAGTACAGGATGCCTTGGACAAGGTTAAGATCATTCAGGATAGGTTTCGTACAGCTCAGTCCAAGAAGAAGAGTTATGCTGATCATAAGGTTCGTGACGTGGCATTCATGGTCGGAGAGCGAGTGTTGCTTCGGGTGTCGCCCATGAAGGGCGTGATGAGATTTGGGAAGAAGGGCAAGCTAATCCCTAGGTTTATCGGACCATTTGAGATCCTTGGTCGAGTGGGAGAGGTGGCTTACAAACTTGCATTGCCGCCGAGTTTATCAATTGTGCATCCAATGTTTCACGTGTCTATGCTTTGGAAGTATCACGGTGATCCAACGCACGTGTTAGACTTCAGCACTGTCCAATTGGACAAGGACTTGACCTATGAGGAGGAGCCAATAGCTATCCTAGACCAACAGGTTCGTCAATTGAGATCAAAGAATTTCCCTTCAGTTAGTAAGCAGTGGAGAGGTCAGCCTGTTGAGGCAGCGACCTGGGAGTCTGAGACCAATATACGGAGCCGATATCCCCATCTTTTCTTCGACTCAGGTGCTTTTCTATGTCCGTTCGAGGACGAACAGTTGTTTTAGAGGTGGAGAATGTGATAACTGCTGATACCTAATTTTTCCCTATATATTTTTTATATATGCAAAATACCTTCAAAATAGCATATATATGTATATATAAGCATGCCCAAGGTTTTTATTATTTTTTCCATAATTTTAAAGGTTTAAAGTGATTTATTTTCTCCCTTTTTATCCATAAAATCCCCAATAATTATTTCAAAAATTATTGTTTTGATAATTCATCTATTGGATTTCTATATTTATGTCAAAATATAGCTAAGGTAAGTTTTATATATTTTTGCAATTACATTTAGTATTTTCAAAGCTAAATTGCACATAATTGCAATGTTAGCCCTTTTAAGATATAATTATTTTTTATATGCATAAAATTGGATCCTATATTTTTAAATTACTAATTATGTATCCTAAATCATTTTAGCATTTTAAATTATTTTTTCAGAAATTATCTATTATTTTTTATAAATAAAATAGGGGAAAATGGTTATTTAAATTATAGCCAAATTAGATTTCAATTATAGCCAAATCAGGACCCCAATTCCCAGCCCAATTTTACAATTAAAACCCGAACCATACCATATTAACCCATACCCAAACCAGGAACCCAACCTACCCTTTTAATCTCGACCGTCCACATGATTTCTTTTCTTTTTTTTTAATTCAACGACCCCCCAAAACCTTACCCCATTCTCTCATTTGCACCGCCCTTGAATCCTTTCCTCTCCAAATTCTCTCTGAGACCTAACTCACACCCTAATAGCTAACCCCTCCTATGATGTTTCTATGCCTTCTTCGACCACTTCTTGTCTCCTATACTCCATGGCTCTTCGACTTCATGAGTCCTTGAGAAGATATCAAGGAAAGCCAACCTGTTTCGATTTGAAACTTGTTTACTGGCCTGTCTTCGGCCATTTTCGTTTGTAAAAAAGGATTTCCTCTTGTTTTTCCTTTGAATCCATGAGTTTTGACCGATTCTCTTTATCGCTACTATTTTCTGAATACCCTAGTTCACTACTGCTCGATTCTTCTCAAATCTCTATAGATTTGAGGTGATTCGAGTATTATTAGGCGTTTACTTTAAAAATCTCCTGTTTTAACTAACTATTTCAATTTTAGCCATTTTTTACTAAAACTAGGGTTTCTCGAAACTCTTTTACGCTTGTTCTAACTGATTAAACCTTTTCCCTTGTTTGTTTTGACCGATTTTGTGCTCCTGCTGCTTTTAACTTGACTCTGTTAAAAGCCTTTTTTTCAAAAGATTTTCTTTACTTTGTTTCTATGAACGGTAACATGATTTTCTTTACTTTGTTTCTATGAACGGTAACATGATTTTCTTTACTTTGCTTCTCTAAGTGTTAGCATGCTTTCTTTACTTCGTGTCTGTATGTTAGCCTACTTACTTGAGTCCTATGATTACCCCTGCTTCGAATATGTTTTCCTGAATCCCTAGCCTACTTATGTCGCTTCTGTGTGACTATGTTCACTTTGTTTGTTCATCTCTTGCTTCTTTCTGTGACTATGCTTCGAATATTCTTTTTTGCTACATCTGTGGAGCTCCTCTATTTATATGTTAAAAGTGTAGAGTCATGACTCCCTTTTAATCGACTCTGGTTTCCTTAATTGATGGTGATTGAAAATTTTCTTTCAAAAACCCTAAAAGCTTTGCTCCATCTGTTAAGCTGACTGATTTGCTATGATACTTATTTTCTACTAAGTTGTGTCCTTAATAAGGGCTTTATGAATTTGGTCCTACTCTATGTCACTGAATCTCGACTCCTACCTCTCTACTTAATTTGATTTGTTGCTTGCCTTAATTAATTTTTCCTTGCCTTGTCTGCACTGCTACTTAATTCTTACAGATTGTTTCCTTAATTTAAAACTTTCTGAACCTAGCGTTAATTACCTACTCTACACTGACACTCTTTTGAAACATTTCCTTATTTGTTATACTCCAGCCGTGTATGATTTCTTTCCTTACTTACCACCTGCTCTTTACCGTTTACACTGACTCCCTTAATTAAAGGGGAGATTCGAAACAATTTTTCATACTGAGTTCTATAATTACTACAGAATTGATTCTTGCCTTATTTTTAACCAGTTTTCAAACTACTATATAAATGACTCCCTTCTACAGTCTTAACACATGAACAGAGTTCAGAATACACACACACACTCAAACTCTCTCTTCTTTCTCTGCTACCTATGCTAACTGCTTGTCTAGCCGGCTGAAAGCCAAAGCTAGACTGTGGAACTCTACTTGCTTTACTTTCTGCACTTTACTTCTTCAACTGGTATGTCTCTAGTTTAAATTGAAAACTCAACTTTATATGTTCAATGCATGTACATATATGCTTGTTACTGTACTAGTTATTCAATTTATTTCTATGTTTGATGTTATTAGGCATGTCTAAATTCTTGCCTTGTGTGTAATCATCATATCAGACTTTACTTAGTTCTTTGACAGTTATCCAACATGTTCACTTAGTTCCCTTACCCCTCTCTTAACTGGTATAACCATGTAGTGTCAAATTTTGTTCAAAACTCTAGTCTTCAACATAATCTTGTTGCACTCTTCCCTGTGTTTTATATGTTTGTTACCATGACTGATTTGTTCAATAGACTCATAGTTGTTCTGTATATTTGTTGTGTCAAATGTTTCCCCATTTATATGGTTTTAAACTTGTATGTTCCTAGTTCCTCCTTTCCCTGTTTGTGTTTGAACTATATATGTTGAGTTGCCGATTGTCCTGTTTATTTCCTTTTTCAAACTAATTTTCACTAAAGCAAACTCTCCTATTGCTTTCCAAAACTTATTTCAAACTAATCATTGTCAAAACTTTTTCCAACCTAACTCTTTTTAAATCTATGTCAAGCACTCTTATATATACTCTTAGATCACTAGGTTCTGCCCCTTTTGTGTGAGCCTTGCCTTGGGACCCTTGAGCTCCCTCTAAACTTGGACACACAAAAGCTGGCCTTTCCACACTGCACTTACTCTGTATTGGCTATAAAATCTGGGTGTGAGCACTACCCGGGATCCCTTGAGATCCTTAGGGAACTCTGACACACTCAGATATGAGAAAGGCTATGGAACAATCTTGGCACTTGAGGTGATTTATTATATAACTCAGGGAGGAAGTCCTAATCAGGTGCTGAAAGTTTGGGCCTGTTTCAGGCTCTCTATAGTGTAATTTTTACTCTTTTTATGTAATTTATTTCAGTATTGGTCTGTAATAATTATTTGTAAATGACTCTGGGGTTGGATAGTGAAAAGGGGTGGGTAATATGCATTTTGTAGTATAATCTAGGGTAGAAATCATGTTCCTAGGTTTACTTTCTCTATGTGTAATAGCAGCCATGTTTAGGTACAACATGCCAAGCATGTCATGCATTAAATATCATGCCATTTAGGATTTATATGTACTGTTTTCAGTATCTCATCCACACTTAGAAATCCTGTCTATAGGGTAGATAGTAACAATAAAATAAGCTGCTATTATGTGATTCTGCCCATGTAAACTTGTTCTGAAACTTCATTTATAAACCATGCCTATAGGGAATAACTCTAGAATCTCCTCCTATAGATCTCAATTAGTTTAGTTAAATAAATTAACCCGAAACTGGTTTACTTAATGGTTTATTTTCTCTAAAACAAGTTCTTTCAAAAACTGCCTTGATTTGTCATTAAATATCATGCCTATAAGGATTCAAGAGTCCGCTTTTAAAAAACATGCCTTGTTTCACTATGTAAAATGTAGTCATCTGTATTTCACGCCTAGGCAAGCCTTAGGCAATCCACTTTAAATAAAACCAAAACCGTCTTTGTGATTAGTGTTTAACTGTCAACGCGTTAAAATTAGTAGGCAAGCCTGATTCGGACTTCTTTTATGAGTCATGTAATAAATCTGGTTCTACTGTTATCACTTAAATACCTTGTTATGATCCGAATTTAGACCTTAATTGTGTATAAGTCGTGTTGTCTATATGCATTACTTGTGGAGGCACATCTGAGCCTTCTATCTGATTTCTGTGTTTTACCTCCTAAATGCAGTCCTATGTGTTCTTATTTGTCGCCTAGCATTTTTCCTTTAAACCTGAGGGTCTGCCTAGAACCCGCTCCCCCCATTTCATAGGATAGGAGTCCTAAATTCCTCTGGGGCCGATAGGAAGGGACGTGTAACAATATACAATAGGGGTCGAAACCAAGCTTCGCTTTAATTACCTTCATGGGGCGGGAAATGGTAGATATGGATATGATGACCGATGCATTAATACCACGTGTAGGCCCTCTTCGAGGAGTGTCATACCGGGTATTGCATTGATGTGATCCATATTATAAACAAACCTAGGACACCCCTTTCTTATTCACGAATATGCTTAGATTGTAATTCTTTTCAAAATCTTGCTTTTTTACTAATTGTTTTTCAAACACTTGTGTATTTAAACTTAAATCCCCTACTATTTGAGCCATACTTGTTATTTGCTAAATGTACAAATCCACAAAAACTATTTGGCTGGGAACCACACTAGTGCATCCTGAGGGGTGCCAAATACCTCCCCCTTAGGATAATTTCAAGCCCTTACCCTATCTCCGTTTACCAAACATAGTTAGAAATGAACCTCGTAGGTGACCTAACATACCTTAAATCGTTTGGTGGCGACTCTTCAAAAGATGCAAACCCCCTTTCCCAAAAGGAAAGAGTTGCCCCATACCAAAATGTCATAAACCCGATTCCGCGTGGAAAAAAGGGGGCGCGACAATGATCCAAAAGGTCATCACTCATTTTGAAAGTCAAATCTGTGTTCCTAGGCCTTAAAAACCTCCTTTTGTCTCACCTCAATTTACGTGCGTAGTCCGGACGTATACCCGAAAAGATTTTATGTGAAATTTGAGAAAAATGCTAATTTTGCCTTTAAAATTGAATTTAAGTTGACTTCGGTCAATAATTTAGGTAAACGGACCCGGAGCCGTGATTTGACGGTCTCAGAGGGTCCGTAGAAAAATATGGGACTTGGGCGTATGCCCAGAATGGAATTTCGAGGTCCCTAGCCCGGGAAATAAATTTTTGAAAGAAATTGTTTAACTAAAATATAAGAAATTTGATGATATTGGGCCAGTATTTTTGTTTCAAATCCCGGTACAGGTTTAAAATAATAATTAAGTTGAATCTGTAGAATTTGGTAAGAATCAGAGTTCGTTTGGTATAAGTTGGGCCTTTAATTGAGAAAATGGAAATTTCAATGTTCTTGAGTAATTTCATGAATTTGAGGTTTAATTCATAGTTGTTGATATTATTTTAATGATTTGATCACACGAGCAAGTCCGTATGATATTTTTGGACTTGCATGCATGTTTGGTTTAGAGCCCCCAGGGCTCGAGTGAGTTTTGGATAGGCCACGGAGTGTTTTGAACTTAGGAAAAAAACTGCTGGTGTGTTGCATGTCTGCAGGATTTGCAATTGCGAAGCCTGGCTTGCAAATGCGAGCTCGCATTTTTGAACATCCATCACATTTGGAAAGACTGGGCTGGATGGGGACTTTTGCATTTGCGAAGTTCAGAGTCGCAAATGCGATAAGAGCAGTAATCGCAATTGCGAACAAATGTTCGCATTTGCGAAGTTAACAGGGTAGGCCTACCTTCGCATTATCGATGCTTGGGCCGCATTTGCGAGTTTGTATTTGGGAACCTAACATCGCAAATGCGATAACTGCAATTGTGTAAATTCTAACTTAGACGAAGTTTTGTTCATTTTTCAAACTCTCTCAAACCCTAAACTCTCTTGGGCAATTTTCCAAAGAAAGGCTCTTCTCCAAATCATTAGTAAGTCATTTCTAACTCCTTTTTTTTAATCTAATCCATCTTTTTATATGATTTCATTTCAAAATCAAGGTTTTTTCATGGGAAATTGGGTAATTTTGGGTAGAACTTAGGATTTTCAAATTTTGGGTATTTGGACCTCGATTTGAGGTTTGATTTCAAAATAAATTATATATTTGAGTTCGTGGGTGAATGGGTGATTGCGTTTTGGTTCGAACTTCAGGTTTTGACCAAGTAGACCTGGGGTCGGGTTTTGACTTTTTGGGGGAACATTGGGAAACCTATTTTCATGCATTAGAATTGGTTTATTTAGCATTTATTGATGTTATTAAGTAAATTTTGACTAGATATAAGCGAATTGGAAGTGGAATCGAAAGGTAAATGAGGCTTGATTGTGTTCGTGGAATTGAGGTAAATATTTGGTCTAACCTTAGCCTAAGGGAATATAAATTGTGGTCTTATTTGCTAGGTGTTAAGTATTGAGTACGACGTATAGGTGTGGTGACGAGTATCTATACATTGGTGTCAGGCATGCCCGTGAGTCTTATACTATGATTGTTTTGACTCCGTTATATATTGTCCATATTATCAATGTTGAACAAGGCTTATGAAAGTATTTTTTGTAATTGACCATTGTTGAGCATTGGCTCAAGTTGAGATTTATGTTGTGAAGTGATTATGGAAACGAGATGACATACATTGTTGATTTCCTTGCCGGGAAGTTATTGTTTCCCTTGCCAGAATATTATTGTTATACTATTGTTCCCTTTTCGGGATTCTATTGTGATTTTATTGATTCCATTTCCCGAATTTCTTTGTTGTTATTGCTTGGGTAAGGAAGAGTGTAAAGCACGAAAGGTAATGCGGTGCGTGATATTGTGAGTGTTAATGCACGAAGGGTGATGCCATGCAAATATTGTAAATGTAAAAGCACGAAGGGTGATGTCGTGCCATGATATGAGTGATAATGCACAAAGGATAATGCTATGCCATGATTATGTAAGGTAAAAGCACGAAGGTTGATGTCGTACCAAATCTATTGATTCTTATGGTAAGAACGAGAAGAAAAGCACAAAGGGTGATGCCGTGTATTTGTTACTGTTTTCCTTATTCTTGCTGATATGAAATTATGGTGTTCTTTATGCTTCTCTACTGAAATTTTGTTATTACTTGATATACCCCGCAACATGTTCCCCCTTCCCACCTTTAACTGCTAGTTTCTGTTATTATTATTTATTGTACATGATTTAGCTGCACAAGTTTATTTTGTAGTCTTGTCCTAGCCTCGTCACTACTTCGCTGAGATTAGGCTCGATAGTTACAAGCACATGGGGTTGGTTGTGCTGATACTACACTCTGCATTGTGTGCAGATCCCGGTTCTCGAGCATTCAGACCATAGTGAGGTTGCTGCCTTCAGTCCAACAGAGACCCGAGGTAGTCCTGCAGACATACGCAGGCCTTGGCGTCCCCTTCTATCCTTTCCATTATATTTTATCTACTTCTTGTCGACGCACCCCTTTTTCACCCCTTCTTTAAAAAAAGAAAGAAATCGGGTTTACGACATTATGGACAAAACAACTCTTATTCCCTTTTGAGGAATCGAGTTATGGATTTTGGAGAGTCGCCACCTAATAATTATAGTGCATTAGGACACTTTAAAGAGAAGAAGCGATTTTGAAAGAAAACCAGAGTTCGGGTAAGTGCTTGAGATTATTTCGAGGGAAAGGTGTTAAGCACCCCTCAAGATCCACTAGTGTGGTTCCCGACCATGCTTTAATTGTGACATTAAAAGAAAGGGAACACGTAAGGTTTGCACATAGCAATTACAGATAAGTTTGAAAGTTTTAGGAAAAAAAATGACATAAATGATTAAAAGAAGGATTGGAACGAAACATAATTTTAAGAAAAACATTATACACAAATAAAGAAAAGGAAAGGGGTGCGAGGTTTAAATACAATATGGATCACATCAATGCAATACCCAGAAATCACTCCTCACAAGAGGGGTCGCACGAGATATTAGCGCACCGGTCATCATATCCATATTCTACCCTTCCCACCCCGTTAAGGTATTTAAACGTGTGGATTGGTCACGAATGCTTATTGCGTGCTATTACCCGTCATGTCCTATAAGTCCTAGAGGGTATTTTAGGACCACTATTCCAATAAGGTGAGGACTAGGTTGAACCCTTAGGTTTAAAGGCCAAAATACTAAGCGACATACAAAAGCTAATAGGACTTCATATAAGGGATCACGTAAAGGCATGTAAAAGGCTCAAATACCCCTCCACGAATAGACATACAATTAGCACGCCTCAATCACATTTAAGGTCTAAGGGAGTGAGAGTTTAAAATCTGGAATATTCGAAAATATATTAGAATAGAAGCTGAAAGTTTGGGCAGAATTTGGCAGGAGAATTGGAAAAACTGAAGATAAAGCAGTAAAATACGTAGTATTTAGGAATAGAGGAAAACATTTTTTTTCAAACACATTTAAGGCCATATAAGTATGCAGTACCCTACGAACAGGAGAAGATAACATAATTTCCGACAGGTAGGGTAGAAAACGTATAGCACCAGGGTAAAAGAGAAAGAGGTGTAAGTACATTAGTATTACACACATCACAGAAGACGTTTAAAAGCACATTACTCTGCTATTTCTTAGAAAATAGTAGTTTGGTTCTGGACTGAAAAATAACATATAGCGGAGACGTAAAAGTTATTCAGGATTGTGAAAAAATGAGAGAGAGAGTACTGAATATATTAGTGTCAAAAATATATGTCACACCTCATTTTTACCTACACCCGCAAGGGCGTAAAGGAGTTTTTTCAATTAAAGGACAATCGGAACGGGATTTGGTTATTAATTATTCAGAGTCGCCACTTGGGAGATTAATGGTGTCCCAAGACACCGATTGAATCCCGAATCGAGGAAAAGATTGACTCCGTATTACAATCTACAAACCAGAAATCCGGATAAGGAATTCTGTTAACCAGGGAGAAGGTGTTAGGCATTC
Source organism: Nicotiana glauca (assembly GCA_026770625.1). Lineage (NCBI taxonomy): Eukaryota > Viridiplantae > Streptophyta > Magnoliopsida > Solanales > Solanaceae > Nicotiana > Nicotiana glauca. The sequence continues at coordinate 1,524 of MU694957.1, read as the reverse complement.
CCGAGTTCCGTGGTTCTAGCACGGTCGCTCAACTGTCATATTTGGCTTATTTATGTGATTTTAGTACATGCTCAAACCTATGTGCATTTTTATCCTTTTAATTGCTTTTGATTATTATTATTTTATAGAGATTTGCAACGTCGTGGAAACACATCTCAAACCACGTCACATCAATGTACCCGTGGTTATTCACGTATTTCGACTCCGTTGAGATTTGGATTTGGGTCACATAAATGTGCACCCGAGTTTAAGAAGATAATATTATTAAATACGCGCCTAAAGCAACTACGCGTTTGCACTTTGCGAGGGCCATAAAATTTGCTAAATGGCACGCCTCGGTTTATTTCAAAAGATCGCATTCAACTTAAAGCACGAATGTTCATAATTAAAATCATAATTAACACAAACTTAACGATATTCATATCCATAGGCTAACTATAAGGAAAACAAGAAAAACCTAAAAAATATAAAATATGAAGACAACATTAATGTAAAGGAATCCACAAGGATATCATGACTTTATTCACATTTAAAAAGAAGACAACAAGCAAAATAATCACATAGGTCACAGGGATATCATGGCTTTATTCACTTTAAAAAGAGAACAACAAGTAAAATAATCACATGGGCATATAATTGGAGCAGCAACCATGACCGAACAGTAAAACTTTTCTCACTTCGTTTCTTCTGTGATTAAATAGAACGCAAATCCATTTGAAATAAACTTAGTAAAAGGGTATGGAAATCAGTCGAAATCAGTTTAATTACTCAGGCTAAATGCTAATCAGTAAATGATTAAATATTCTATACGAAACAAAAATCAAACAAACTAGGCTCCATGAATAATATTCAGTGTCTATTCAACTACACAAACGTGGATAATTAACTACAACTCATGCCATTTCAGATTAACAGTACAAGTCCATTATTATTTAAAGCAGCCCTTAGTTTATTTATAATAAATAATCAAATCATACAAAACTCTACAAAAACATATAGAAGCATAAAAACAGTGCAACTTCAGCAAAATGTATCTTCCATTTCATCTCATGTTTCCAATAGGGGTTGACACATCAACATAAGTTTGAGGTAGGTACCTGGTATTGAAAATATAAGAAGAAAGGAGTAAATCAGCAACAACAGCAGATAACAGCAATAACAGATTGACAATCAGCAGCAACAAACAGAGCCAAGTTCAAGACCAAACCACAACCTATTTTCCTCTCAAACTACTGAACTCTTAGTGTTAAAATTTTTTTATTTTTTTTTTCCAGTGTCCCCTTTCTTTTTTTCTTTTTNGTCTATATTTTTTACCAAACAAATGACTTTTGAGTTTTGTACTCAAAAAGTCTTGAAGTAGTAAATAAACAAACAAACAAATACCATATACTCTTAAGTATTTTTCACTACTTCACTTTTATCAATACAAAACTATTCTACTATTTTAATAAGTGCAAAAACAGAAAATTTAACATTTCAAACTTCAAAAACTAATGCTAAAATAATTAATAATAAACAAAAAAT
>MU694951.1:210486-223795 GCA_026770625.1 Nicotiana glauca | reverse complement strand
CACAAAGTTAGGCAAGATATTTACCTCAAAGAAGCTAAATCGATACTCTAAAATGACCTTCTCGAGTGAAACAAATTTCGGATGATTCAAATCTATCCAAAATAACTTAATATCATAAATAAAAACCATAAGAAACAATTCCAGATAATAAAGCTTCAATATTTATTAAAAATTAAAAAGTCAACCCAAAAAGTGTCATGACCCAAAATTCAGACCGTCGTGATGCTACCTAATCCAACCTACTAGGTAATCCAATTAACAATAAAACACAAAATAATAATACTAACGTGAGTCAAAGATGAGTTACTGAATTTTTAAACAACTCTACAAAGATTGGTATGAAATAAAGTACATCATGAGCGTCTAAGATTTAGAATTTATAAAGTTGGTATGAAATAAAATACATCATATGTTTGAAATATACATGAACAGTCTTTCATAAGTCTAGAGCTACCATAAACAAGAGGCAGCTATAACCGGAACGCAGGTACATCTTCAAATATAGCTCTCGTCGAACCGACCCCATGTACTCAATAAGTAACAAACCTAACCTTAGGTTGACAATAGTGACGAGCTGGAACAAAGGTTGAAGTCCAACACCAATAGCCAACAACAATTCATAACAACATAATGAAAGTAATAAAATAAGTAACTCAGAGATAAAATGCTCAGCTCGTTCACAGTTTCAGAAAATCAGCTTGCTTTTCAAGTATAAGAGTGAAAACCCAAATCTTTTATCGAAATTACCAAAAAATATGAGTAAGTTTGAAAATTGTAATTTTTTTCAAAAACGTCCAACAACAGTTAAGATGCTCCATTATATGTACATTAAAACCAAGCAATGTAGGAAGCACGGATAACATCAAGAAGAGTAGTTAAGCAAAATACACTACGTGAACGAGAATCACAACTCTTGCACAATTAAACAATTCAATAGACGTCAAGAACCAGATTGCTCAAGTATCTTAACAAGTCTTAAAAACGATCTTCAACTTAAGTATGGAACCCAGGTATCTCAAGAATAACGATCGTAGCAATATATTCGTGACTAGGTATAATGATAACCAAATTTAGCACATCAACAATTTCATAAAAAGTCCATCAAAGTTGGTCAAGTTATAATAAGTTGAATCATAGTTTCTAGCACTGAATTTCATATTAATACTATTATAGAAGTCAAGTAAAATATGAGGCAAAAAATTCACTAAGTCCAACAAGGCACGAAAAATCATATAATCTACCCAGAGCACAGATAACCCCGACACATGCATATACGCTCGTCACCTCGTATATGCATCATCCCTACATACCACAAACAATATCAATTAGTAGACAAAATTCCCCTAACAAAGATAAGCAAGACACTTACTGCATTCCGGAATAATTTTCACAATTTAATACCGTCTTTAATAGAGATAATAAATGATCAAAACCTAGTCAAATATCATCTAATAATTGTGATTTTGCAAAAGCGAACAACTGCCCAGTCAATAGTTGTCGCAAAAGTGACACAAATCCTACATTTGCGAACCTGCCCCCACTCGCATTTGTAATCTATCCTATGCATTTACGATGGTTGCCCAACTGAACTCTTGTTGGATTTGCGACACGACAACAGCAAAAGCGGAGTCCACAAGATCGTATTTGGTATGTTAACTTCACATTTGCGAAATCAATTGCCTCTCCCCATATATCACATTTGCGATCCCAACTTTGCAAAAGCGGGGCTCGTAATTGCTAACTGGTCATAGCAATTGCGAGACATGTAGCCTGAAACACTAGAAAATGTCTCATTATCATCTTCAGTTGAGCATCCGATTGAGATAGTGAAGTTCTTCTTTTTCTTCTTCTTTGAAAAGAAACCGTCTCATCATCATATTCGATTTCTTCATCATCAAGGACCAATATAGCCGGTCCTATCAAGGTTTGCTCTATGATTGGAGGCTTCTCCTGAAACTTAGCCTTAGAGGAATGTCTTCATTTTGTTTTTTTCTTGGGCTGGGGAGTCACGGAGGATGGGCCTTCACTAGAAGCAAGAGCGACATCACGAGCCCTTTTCGGGTCATAAGAAACCTCGACGGTGGAACAGACAGAAGACCCCTTTGGAAGGCCTATATCTTTTGAAAAGAAGTTGAAAAATTTATGGTGCATACAGTTTAAGATTAAAAAGGACAAGTGGAAGTTTTACTCACCATGGCTCTTGGCCTTTCAGTTAAATCTGTGTAGAATTGTGTCCATTTACATAGTCCGGTTTGAAAACGTCTAGAAAAATCTAAACCCACTGGGTTAGATTTGCAACTGCTGGAGAAACCCAACGGGTGGCTGAAATAAGAAAAGAGAAGGTTTAGTAAGAAGAGGAAATTATTTTGACCCAATAGAGAAGGATATTAAGAAAGCTTACAAGTGTAATTCTAGGATTCGGAAATAAGAGATGTTGATGCCGGTAGAATATCTTCGAAAGCAACAACAACAAACCTCTCCGTTCAACCACGGTTGTTGTTATCATCAACATTGGTGACGATGGTATGGTGACCATGTTTGCTAAGTTTGATCATGCCTCCACAAAAATTTTGAGGGGCGTAGAGGTTGATCAAGTGAGCAACTGTAAGAGTTTCACCATTCGGGGAATACAGGAACCGAAGATAAGCCATTATTCGTCATATCAACTGTCCTAGTTGGGCTAAATATACTTGGGAGTTCTGGTAAAACACCAAGATGATAGGATCAATTTCTTGGCCAAGCCTTAAAGAGAAAGGATACGTGTAAACGTACATGTACCCTGACTTGCTGAAAGTTATTATTTCTACTTCGTTAGGGGTTGAAACCTCGATATTGTTCTAGCCACAATCTTATTCCACAGCAGGAATATTAGCAGGGCGATTAGAAGAAGGGTATTTACCAACAGTTCTGTTTCCGTTTTTTTTTGGGTTAGAGGATTCATGTTAATCTAGAAGATACCTGTCTCACAATTTAACAAGAAAGTGATGATTATATTAGTAGAAGGAGGACCGACATCAGGTTCTTTAGATTTGTTCTTCTTGGATGGACCGCCACCGATATAAGTACCTGTGTAACCGGGGGAAGAGGTAGTAGAAGACATGGTGATGGACAATATGAATATGAAAATTTTACGAGAAAGGGAGAGTTGCAGAAAAGCTCTAAGAAAATTCAAAAAAGAAAAGTATGTAAAGGTGAAAGGTAAAAGTGATGAGAAGGGAGAAGTTGATAGGTGGCAGAATGCAAGGTCATCATTACCTAGGTAAATCGCGAAAGTATTTATCGAATTACGGGATAACACGTGTTCAACTCATTAAATGTAAGGAGGTGTGCATGCTTTCAAGTGTCAGAAACTGTTCAGGAACTTTCTCGCAAGGAAAGAAGTCTTATCTACTTTCTGGTAACATCAAGATTAGTCACCGGAAAGTAGGGGGACTATCTGTATAGGGTAAAATTGATAAATAACAAATGATCATTCGTCAAGTTGACACGTGGCAGAAAAGACAGGTAGTATATAAGTCAATAAATAGGTGGAACTGGTTGCAAGCATATGGTCGATGTTGTGTGACTTTCGAAGGCATTAGAACCGGAGACGAATGTTTGAAAGTGAGGTATCGGTTGAAGAAGGCAACATTCAAAGAGCGGCCATTACGAAGAATCTTTGCATTTATATTCAACCGTTATGCAGCTATCAAGAGAGATCTTTATTCATATTAAAGAGAAGAGCTGGATTTGAGATCTTGTCTCCCTGCATTTAATTATAAATAAAGAAATTTGTACTCATTATAGGCACGCAATACTTGTACGAGAAAAAATAGAACTTACTCTTACTTTCTATTAGTATTCTTTTGCTCAATATTCTGTTCTTATTCGTGCTTCCGAAAAAGCTCACTTCACAGCCACACTTGTATTTTCTTCAAGCATTATTAATTAATTTATTTCTATTCTTTACTTTATATTTTTAGCTCAAATTAATTTACGTATCTATAAATCACGTTGTAAATTTCACTTTACCGTTTTACTGGTAAACACAAATTTCTAGGACTGATATCCGAAAGATTCAACATAATAAAGATAATTCGCATGCTCTGTAGTTCTGGATTTACATGTAGAATAAAAATATTCCATTCGATCTTATCTGTTATGTTGTCCATTCTTTTTACCTCTTTCAGCTCTTCTGCATTCCTACTAATGAGTAACGAGCTGCTACTATTTTCGTCCCCATCATTTACAAGAATCCGTGACAAACTATAAAAATATGTTGCACCGTCCGTATGTCTTTAGTAAGCTAAATTAGCTTATATTTACTTATTAGTTTGTGTCTAATGGTATGTTAATTTAGTAACAATCATTAGCAACTTATTAGCGATCATTAATGAAACAATCACTATTCCCTACCTTTCATATCTTCAAACTTTTTTCTATAGAGCATGTTTGGCCAATAAAAGTACTTTTTTATTTAAATAAAAAAAAAGTATTTTTTGAGAATTTGATGTATTTGGCCAAAATGAAGAAGTGTTTTTGAGCGCAAGAGATTTATGCTTTTGGAAATAAGTTACAAATTTCAACTTTTTCCAAGAAGTAAAATCATAAAATTAATTATTTTAAGACAAAAATATCCTTACTATAAATTTATATTTTCAATTGATCCTTCATTAATTTAATTTTTTTCTTTTTCGTTCTTTTTATTTATTTATTTTTATTATATTTTTTGCTTCTCATAGACTTCTTTGAAATAGTCTCTCCACTATAAATAAATATCTTTATATGCGAGTAATGAAGCAAATATATAACTTATATGAATTAATTATATTTTGATATATTTAAATCATCATATAAACAGTAAATAATATCTAATACCTCATATTGTTGCTTTGGATAATTATATCTTATACTGAATAAAATTTTAATATATATTTTACTTTAAAATTTATATTTTATTTAAATAAAAAATTACTATATTCTTACAATACATATTTAAATTTATTTTTATCTTTTAGATAATATATTAATTATATACTGAACATTTACTGTCCTTTTTGTAATTTGACAATTAAAAGTAGTTTTTAAAAAGATTAACCAATATCAAATATTGCAAAAGTTAGTTCTCAAATGAATTGATCAAACTCAAACTATATTTTTCAAAAAAGATTTTTTTTTCCTATACCATATATGAAACCTTATTACCAAAAATGTGCATAGTTTCTAATTTACCCGCCTTGTCCATATTTTTTCTACAGTTATTATACCAATCATTAAATACTAATTAATAGTAGTTGAATCTTCCTAATTTGTCAAGCTAAAATTGAGGAACAGAATATTCTAAAAAGATTTGGCGTAAATCAGATCAAATCATATTCTTCCAGATATTCCTATTTAGGCGCACTACAATTATGGAAGTTAATATTCTTCCAGATATTTTCCACCATTGATAGCCATTAAAAAGCTTGAAAGCTTTGAATTCAAATTTGGGTTTTCAAAAATCATTATTTGTTTGGATTGGGTGTTGTTGAAAATAATCGGGAATATGGTTTGGAGTTTATATCTCAATTTTGAGGGGTTTTGGTGAAGATTAGACTTGGTTTTGACTGAAATTCAGATTGAAACTCGAAGAAGAAGAAGAAGACGACATATTGCAGAAATTGTAGATAAATTGTAGAGAAATTATAGATAAATTGTAGATTATTTGTGTTCTAATTGCAGATGCTTTATTTTCTGTTTTCACAAATAAAAAATAGCTAAAACTTCTACAAATCTTCTGAAAAAACGTAATTATGTCAAAAATCACAATTATGCTACAATTGGATGGGAATTGGGATATAAAAATTCAATGTACCCAGTTTATAGATATTTTATAGATAAATTATAGATTATTTATATTCTAATTGTAGGTGCTTTATTTTCTATTTTCACAAATCAAAAACGACTAAAACTTCTACAAATCTTCTGCAACAAATGCAATTATGTCAAAAATGATAATTATGCTACAATTGAAATGGGAATTGGGATATTAAAATTCAATGTATCCAGTTTGTAGATATTTTGTAGATAAATTGTAGATTATTTGTATTCTGATTGTAGATACATTATTTTCTGTTTTCACAAATCAATAACGACTAAAACTTCTACAAAAGCTTCTGCAAAAAACAGTCTACAATTTATCTACAATTTCTGCAATATGTATTCTTCTTCTTCTTCTTCTTCTTCTTCTTCTTCTTCTTCTTCTTCTTCTTCTTCTTCTTCTTCTTCGAGTTTCAATTTGAATTTCAGTCAAAACCAAGTCTAATCTTCACCAAAACCCCTCAAAATTGAGATATAAACTCCAAAACATATTTTTAATTATTTTCAATGACACCCAATCAAAACAAATAATAATTTTTGAAAACCCAAATTTAAATTCAAAGCTTCAAAGTTTTTTAATGGCTGTCAATGGTGGAATTGTTGCCCTCTTGTCTCTTTGAAGGTTTGTTCTTCTTCATTGAGAAAATTTGAAGCTAAAGGTAAATGTGTGTATGAACTTTGAAGATTTGACTCAATTTTGATGAACTTTGTTGTTCTTCATTGATGAACTTCAACTGGAGTAAAAGGGGGAACCAACTTTGTTGAAAGGTTTCTTCAAATTTTTGTGAATTTAGAGGGAGAATTTGGTTTCAGAAGAGGAAAATGGTAAAAAGAACGTGAGTACGGATAAAATGTGAGTGGGACTGAGGGGTTAGGAGAGAGAAACGTGTAGATTTCTTTAATTAAGGAGTAAAGAATATACAATTAATTATACTCTTAATTAATTATGGTATAGAATTGGTAATTTGGTATACTAAGTGTAATTAAGTCAAACATTAAACATTGAGGATAATAAGGTTTCCTGTGTGGCATAGGAATACTTTTTGAAAACCACTTTTAAGCAAAAGCATTTAAAAAAAAAAATTGACAACTTGATCAGACGGGTTCTTAATTTCCTAAACTCAGCCTTTTATCTCTTTCAAACGACTTAAAAACAATTCTTGTAAAACTTCGAAAGCTGAGTTCCGCAATTTGGATTTTCCGAACTCAGCGACCTACATATTCGCAATTGATGAGGACATGAATGAAACAATAAAAACACTCAACATGCTTCTTACGTGATACGTAAAAAAGATTAATACTCTTATCCTTTTCTACTCTTAGGTTTGATTATACTCTAAGAAAGAGGAGTCTTGACTGTATAGGGTAAAATATGTTCATATTAAATGCTCGTAAAATAAAGTAACACGTGGAGCCGAAGGCGGAAGGTAATGTTCCCGAAGGGAATGATGTTCATAAAGGCAAAATAAATGTCTGTTACCCGATAGCATTCAATGGAAAATATTCTATAACATTAAGTATGTAGACCGTTATAGAGAATATGAAATTGCCTACCGTTACACATTTTTCATGGCTCTCATAATTGTCATTTAAGAGGAGCTTGATCCTAAGACCTTGTTCTCTATGTGCAACTATAAATAATGAATTCAACAGCCATTGTACGGGGGTGAATTTCCTGACAAGTGAATACTATACTCTGTTCAAAGCTCAATAATATTTTTAATATTTTATCTTCTTGCTTATTAATATTGTTACTACTGCCTCCGGAAGCTCTGCTCTAGGAATCATGATTTCTGTTGTCTTATCTCTATTTCAATGTTAAGTCTCACATTCTTGTCTAATTTATTTATCATTTTGGGATCAAGTCTATCACTTGTCTATAAACCACGTATAAATTCAATTGTACCATTCTACAAGTAAACAGTTTGGCGCCCACAGCGGGGCTTAGGCAGTTGTGTAATTGAGTTGATCGTTGCATCTATTACTAACCTGTTTGATTCTTTGTTCTAAGCAAAAATCATAGAAAATGGCAGAAAACGATGTCAACATCACACACAACGTTGAGACCCAAGAAACTCAACCTTGGCATGAAGATTCGATCCGTGATACCCGCAATGAGGGGGATGAGTCCATGCCGGTCCATGACGGGCAATTTCCACTTCATGTTCGAGAGACAACTCCTGGTAATGCTGAAGAAGAGCACGTTGCTGAAACAGTAAGGATCCTAAGGGCGAAAAAAAAAAGTATTATGGGTCATCTCTCACGACGGGATCAGGACATGACGAAATTGAAGCAGGCATTGTCGGGTGCTTCCAATGATATGAATGGACGAGGCTTAGTTCCTCCCGGTGCTCCCGCAAATCAAACAACGCAGAGGGTCGACAACAACACCTTAAGGGGCGAAGTCAGTTTTGACAGGGTCGGGGCGAACGGTAGCGGATATGGTAACAACAATAAGAACGATCTCTTTAAAACCGAACTCATGCAGTTTATGAGGAAATAAATGCCTAAATGAATCAGATTTCATGCGCATCACCAGTATTGAAAGGATCGGAATCAAAGAAATACACACAATTGCCTTTCAAATCAAGCGCGGCACTAGAGTTGATCCCGAAGTGGTTCAAAAAGCCAGACGTGCCGAAGTATGATGGGGCTTCAGATCCTTTGGAGCACGTTACCACCTATACAACGACAATGAAGGGAAACGATTTAGCTCCGCACGAGATTGAGTCAGTTTTACTGAAGAAATTCGGGGAGACCCTCGTGAAGGGGGACCTGATATGGTATTCGCTCATGCCCGAGCACTCAATAGATTCCTTCGAGATGCTCGTGGATTCTTTCATCAAGGCCCATGCTAGGGCTAGAAAGGTACATGCCCGAAAGACCGACATATTCAGAATAGCACAAGGAGAGTCTGAATTGCTGCAGGAGTTCGTGACCATGTTCCAGAAAGAAAGGATGCTAGTACCGGTTGTATCAGACAAATGGATAGCTGAAGCATTTACTAAAGGACTGAATTCAAGAAGTTATGATGCTTCTTAAAAATTAAAATACAATCTATTGAGTTTCAATCAATGACATAGGCGGATGTTCACAACCGATATGAGTCAAAGATAAGAATAGAGGATGATCAGCTCGGTTTCCCGGCATCAGCCATGGGTCAGGACCGGGAGAAGAACAAGGAGAAATTAAATGATGATTTTGACTCAGATCGTCGGTCTTAAAGAGGTCGGTTTTTGCCTTATGAAAGGGCCGAAGGATGTGGCAGAGGTTTTCGGCCGGCGGATAGATTTTCTTGTGATAAGAGCGCTGATTGCGGTCGGAATAACAGGTCATTTCAAGATAAAGAGATATCAGGTTCCCGAGATTCCTCCTACCCCAGGCTTTCTGAATACAACTTCAACGTCAGCATAGTGGAGCTGGTGTCGGCTACGGGGAGCATAAAGGAAGCACAATTCCCAAAACCAATGAGATCCGATCCTATCAGAGGGATCCTAATTTATGGTGAGAATGCCATGGTACCAATGGTCATCAGATTGGGGACTTCCGACATTTGCGAGGTGGTGACTTTTCGGAAAATGAACATCTCAGAGAATTCTTAAGTGATCGGGCTAAAAACAATTACGGTCGCAATTTGTGATAACATGGAACCTTCTAAAGCAGGAGAAGACCCTCCATATTTGACGATCAACATGATTTATGGGGGAAACAAGATTAATGGTTTGGCATTTTCAGCGGCAAAAAGGACATAGATATCAGTAACCCATAGTAAGAGACTTCGGGAAGTCACTCAGGACGATATTACTTTCACGGAGAAAGACGCAGATGGACTACTTCTTGCACAGAATGATGCCTTGGTAATCTCTTTAAATATCTTAGATTTTAAAATTAAACATGTGTTGGTGGACCCAGGAAGAGCGGCCAATATTATCCAGTGGAGAGTGCTGGAGCAAGCCAAGCTAATCCAAAGTATCATTCCGGCCACAGAACTCATCGTCGGGTTCAATCTGGTAAGCGTGACAACTCGAGAAGAGATTCTGTTGCCCCCGAATGCTAAGGGGGTGATGAAGACGACCCTTCTTGAGGTAGTAGACGGTGATATGGGATACAATATTATCTTGGGGAGACCATGGTTGCACGAGATGAAGGTTGTGCCGCTAACTATCATTAATTACTGAAATTCCTAACTCCTGATGGAACTAAACAATTAAGAGGAGACTAACCGGCGAAAGGGGAGATGAATGCAATCTTAGTTTCCAGTAGCAAAGGGAAGGAGCATACATCATAGCAATTACAGGAACCGGCACTTGCTCCTGAGCTAAGCGAAGTCAACCAGGGGGAGGAGTTCGTCAAAATCCTATCAGGTACAGAGATATTTCCAGGTAACAGAAGAAACAGGCGCAACAAAGTGCACAACGGAAGAACTAGAGCAAGTCGCATTGTTTGAAAATTTTTTTGAGAGGAAGTTCCACTTGGGGACAGGACTAAACCCTGAGCTCAGGTCGGGATTTATAGAATTTCTTAAATTTAACATTGACTGTTTTTCATGGTCGCATACAGATATGACAGGTATCACTCCAGAAATGGCTATGCACAAACTAAGCCTAGATCCTAGCATCCCTCTAGTAAGGCAAAAAAAATATCTTGTTGCCAAGGTCAGAAATGAATTCATCAAAGAAGAGGTAACTCACTTGCTTGATATCGATTAAACCGAGAGGTAAAGTATCCTGACTAGTTAGCTAATGTTGTAGTCGCTCCCAAAAAGAATAACAAATTTCGCATGTGCGTAGACTATAAGGATTTAAATAAGGCGCGCCCAAAAGACATGTTCTCATTGCCTAAAAATGATCAAATAATTGATATGACGGCCGGGCATGAGTTAATAAGTTTCCTCGATAGTTACTCAGGGTACGACTAAATCAAGATGAACCTAGAGGACCAGGAAAAAACTTTGATCATAACGAACTTCGGCACATATTGTTATAATGTGATGCCTTTCGGGCTAAGGAATGCCGGAGCCACTTATCAGCGACTCGTAAACAAAATGTTTGAGAAAAAAATAGGGAAAACCATGAAAGTCTACATAGAATATATGATGTTTAAGTCTTTAAATGTAGGATATCATCTTAAGCACTTTCAAGAAACCTTTGACATCCTAAGAAAGCACAACATGAAGCTTAACCCCGAGAAATGTGCATTCAAAGTCAGCTCTGGTAAGTTCTTGGGATTCCCGGTGTCACAAAGGGGGATCGAGGTCAACCCCGATAAAATTAAAGCCATCAAAGACATCCCGGATCAGCTATCAATCATGAAAGAGGTTCAAAGGTTGGCAGGAAGACTGGCCGCTTTAAGCAGATTCATTTCGTGGGTCTTCGAAAAATGCCAACGTTTCTTCACTCCTCAAAAAGAAGAAAAACTTTGAATCTGGAATGTCAGCTGACTTTGAAGGATTTGAAAAGGTATTTGTGGAGTCCTCCATTACTATCAAAATCAAAGGAAGGCAAATAGTTGCTGATCTACTTAGCAGTTTTGGAGGTAACGGTAAGTGCCATTTTAGTCCGTGAGGACGAAGGTATGCAATCTCCTATCTATTATGTTAGTAAAATTTAACGGGATCAGAAACTCGCTACCCACATCTGGAAAACTTGGCCTTAGCACTCGTAGTCGCCGCTCGAAAACTTAGGCCTTATTTCTATTGTCATCTAGCCATGGTGACCACATTTCCCCTGCGGAATATGCTTCATAAACCTGAACTTTTAGGTATGCTAGAAATGTGAGCAGTTGAAATAAGTGAATTTTACATAGAGTACAAACCTAGGATTGTGATTAAGTCACAAGCTTCAGTCCGTAATTGTTACCTTTGGCTACCAAAGAAGCAGTAAAGGTTCAAAATCGACTTCATGAGTTTGGAGTTTGTTTATGGACGGAGCTTCCAATGTAAAAGGGTTCGGGATGCTAATCATGCCTTCAGGAGAAACCCTAAGGAAGGATATAAGAACTATTTCTCTCGCTGACAATAAAGTAGAGTATAAAGCTTTGATTGAGGACTTGAGCTAGCTGGGGGACTAGACTCCGAGGTCATAAAAATCAAATGCGACTTCCAATTGGTAGTAAATCAGATCTACGAGATCTTCGAATCCAAAGAGGACGCATGCAACAATATGTAATGAAAGTCTAGGATCTGCTAGCACGATATAGGGTATGGTCGATTACCCACATCCCGAGAGAAGAAAATGTGGAGGCATATGCACTAGCCAATTTGGGATTGTCCAAGGAAATGAAGGGATTGGAATCCACTACGATCGTGCAACTTATGCATTCGGTGTTGGACGCAAACAACTATTATGATGTAAACGGGGCCAATTTGTCCTAGGACTGGAGAATTGAAATCATAGACTATCTCGAGCACGGAAAATTGCCTTAAGATCCTAAGGCATCTCGGGTGCTGTGCACTAAAGCAGCTCGATATAGCTTCTAGGGAAGTCAATTTTATAGAAGATCTTTCCAATGCCCGTTGGTCCAATGTTTAGGATCCTCCGAAGCTAATTATGTCATGCGAGAAGTCCACAAAGGAATATGCGGAAATCACTCAGGCGCAGATTCCTTAGTGTTAAAGTTCATTAGGGCAGGTGTAACGACCCGACCTGTTGTCTCATGTATCTCTGCCTCATTTTCCCCGTTTTATGCTTCTATATGTTTCATTACATGTGTTTGGTGAATTTGAAGTAATTCGGATAGAGTTTGGTTGGAAATGAGACAGTTACTCTCTTTTAAGAAGACTTAAGTTGGAAAAGTCAACCGGATGTTGACTTGTGAGTTAGAGGGCTCGAAATTGGATTCCGATGATTCGGTTAGCTCCGGGTGATAACTTAAGGCTTAGGAGTGCAATCGGAAGTAATTTTGGAGGTCCGGTGAAGAAGTTAGCCTATATTGGCAAAGTTGGAATTTTGGCGAATTCCGATTGGTAGGTGATATTTTGATCCGAGGATCGGAATGGAATTTCGAGAGTTGCAGTAGCTTTGTTAGGTGATTTTAGATATGTCCGTAAATTTTCAGTTCATTCGGACGTCGTTTGATCGGGTTTTTGAGTGAATGTGCAATTCGGAAGTTTTTAAGAAACTTAGGCTTTGATTTGATAAAAATTGACGATTTTGATGTTAACGATGACATTTTGATGATTCGAGCAAGTTTAAATAAGGAAATAGATCATGTTTGTACCTTTGGTTGAGGTCCCGGGGGCCTCGGGGTGATTTCGGGTGGTTAAACGGAGAATTTTAAAGTTTGCTTCAGGTCTGTTATATCTGTCATCTGGTATTTCCGCTTCTGCGAAAATGGACCGCAGAAGCGGTTCTGCAGAAGCGAGTAGAAGAGCGCAGAAGAGATTTTGTGTTGAGTTGGGGAATTCTGCATAAGCGGACCCTTTTCGCATCAGCGGGTCCGCAGGAGCGAGTGAGTTACCGCAGAAGCGGTC
>MU694951.1:188917-203723 GCA_026770625.1 Nicotiana glauca | reverse complement strand
CGAATAAGCCCCTCCCCCCCCCCCAAGTCGTCTCTCTCTTACTCCCATTCTCAGCGAACATAACGCCACTGTCTATCGCCCTGGATCGCCGCCGGAAATCGCCTCACGGCAGCGGCCGGTCTCCAATCCCGCCCAAAAATACACCCTAAAATCCCCTCACTCTCCTCTTTCCAAACCCCCAAACCCCCTCCCTCGAATCCCCACCAAACCCTTCAAATATTGAATCAAAATCCCAGCCCAAAACCCTAACTCGTCCAAACCTCGTCAAACTTACACTCTATAGTCTTCTAATCTCCCTCTTCCCAAATCCCAAACCAGAACCTTCCTAATCCAAGTGGAACTTCACGAATCTTAGATCTAGGGTTTTGCCGTCAGGGCTGTTTGAATTTCCAGGGTCAGCCAGTGTTCGAGTGGTTTTAAAATCGTGTTATGTGTTTATTCTTGGCAAGAACAAACACATAACATTATTTTGAGAACCAAATTCGAGTTCGGGTGAGTTTAAATCTCAAAATCAGTAAGTTTTCCTTCGTATTTGACTATATTTTTATTTTTTGTTTGTTAATTCTGTTTTTGCGTTATTTTGATTTTTAGTTTAGTTTTTATTTTGATTGATTTTGTTGGATTTTTCTGTTAGTTAATCCAATGTTTAGTTCTTTAATTTTCACTTTTACTGATTATCTTATTTAACTTTGGTTTTTCTTTTTATCTTTTCAGTGTTCTTAGAATTAATGGCGATTCCATTTGATTCATATTTTTTGTATTTGATTTTGATTCATTATTTTTGGTTGTTGATCATATGACATGAATTCTACGTTAGTTTTAATTTTTACTTGTTAGTTATTGTTAATTCACTGTTTTTAACCTTAGGATACTAGTGTTTCACTAAGTTTAAAGTCCAGTTTTGATTAATTAAGTTGATTAGTTTAAATTGTTAGGATTTTCTATTAGTTGTTTGGATATAGCTGAAAGTTTTCAGCATTAGTGAGTAATTAACCATGGATATTTGACCAAGCTTAACAGGGCTGGGGGTTTAGTAAGCATAGGTAGTAATTTCATACTTAATTCAAGGGTAGTTAGGGCAATTCAAAATAGGAAATCTTGCAAATAACTGAATTGGAAACCCCTAGAACATTCTAGATGGGGTTCCAAATAGATTTTCAGAACTTAGTGTTAAAACTTGAGAAATAAGTCACAACCTTAGGGACTAACTAGCTAAAAATTGAAAATAAAAGAGGAACTAAGGGTGTAAACTGAAAATATGAGAGAAGCCCTTAGTTTTGCCTATAAAAGGCATGCCTATGCCTTATTTCACAAGTTTAGAAATTTGAAAAGTCCCACAAGTTTCTAGAAGTAGGAGAGCTCCAAAAATTTGAAAAATTCAAATCCTGTAGCTTAGAGAAACCTGAAAACTTCAGAATTCAAATCAAAATCACTGAAAAATCCAAAAAATTTCTCTGGTAGGAATAGATAGTTAGATACCAAACATTAGATCCTAAAAATCCCAAAATCCTGAAAATCAACAAATATAGTATAAGAAATCCTTTCAGATCTGTTGTTTGTCCAATTGCCTGGGTTCATCAAGTTTGATTTTCGAATTCAGCTGTTTGTTGGTTATTTGAAGCTATTTAGAAACTACTGCACGCTATTCTCTGTTTTTGTCCTGGATTTTTGACCTGAAAACTTGCTGAGATTTGCTGACTGCACTTGTTGTTGCACTGCTAATTATCTGACACTTATTTCTTCACTTTGCTCTAATTTCTTGGTATGTTTTGGCTTCCACTGATACGTGAAGAATTGAATCAGAAGATGTACTTGGATTGTTAAAGAAATAATACATACTCATATTATTTTCATGCTAGTTCGTATTGGTTGAATGATATGCTTATACATTAGTAGTACTACAGGTTTAAATGACCTGGACTTTTTGGTAGTTGTAATAATTGGACTGCTATATTTGTGAATATTCATCTAGTAATATTTAGCTTTAGTATGAGTTAGTTCTAATATTTGTTTTAGGTTTAATCTCATGTTAAGGTAACTGTTAAAATTTGAAAATAGTGTGAAACTCGAAACTGATTCTGAGGTTAGTATGTATACTTTTATCCACGTTAACTGCATGTCTAAGGAATGTTTGGAATGATGTTGTACTTCATGTATTTGATGTCAAGCAATTTGGCTATTGAAATCACAAACATGCGTTTCAGCATGTTGAATCTGTTTTAAGTTTGATACTTACATATAGTTGATAATCACTTTAGTGTAATCATCACTTCCTTTAATTGTTTGTATTAATTCGTAGCTTAATAAAATGTTTAGATTCTAGTTGATACGTGAAATTGAATCCCGATGTCTAGTTTTATGTTTCATGCATAGCAAAATTAAGTCCTGAGGTTAGTTGATAGTTTAAATCACTAGTGCTTTATTAAGGCTCATTTAGTTTGGTTTTATAAATGCCTGGATGTCCGGTCCAGGAAGAGGTGATTCAACATGTCCCAATTATGAGAAAATGGTCCAGAATTGGCGCCAGGACCATCTCCTTCTAACTCAATAAGGGCCTGGGCAGTCTGGGCTTAGGTTCTGATTTCCATTTCTTCACGATTGGGCCCAAACATGAAAACTAAGTGCTAAAAGCCTTGATCAAATTTATAGTTTCATTTAAAATAAAAACAAAATAATTTTGAGCCTTCCAAATTATGTTGCGAATTTAAATTAAGAGGTTTTTCTCTTGTTTAAGTTCAGACTTGAATTTGAGGCCCAAATTGTATAACATTAACTAATTACGCCTTTTAGAGACAACCTTTAATAGAGAACCATAGCCTCTCTTAGGATAGCCTTAAAATAAACGAGGTGCGCCGCGCCAAACAAAATTCATAAATTAAAATTGTTTAGAACTCGGGACGCGCCATTTAGCAAATTTTCATGGCCTCCCGCAAAGTTAATAACACGTTAGTTGCTTTAGGCGCGTTCTTAATAATTTTACCTTCTTAAATTCGGGTGTGCATTTCATGCGACCCAAATCCAAATCCCAAAACGTTGAATAAAATGTATCGAGGATCCGGGTGCATTTCATGTGACGTGATCCGAAAACATGTTTTAAATGACGTTCAATTTCCTAAAATCATTAATTAAAAGCGGTAAACAATTTAAAAAATGCACTATAGGAGGACATGTATTGAAATCAGATTTTTAGCCAAGTATAATAGTTTAAGCGACCGTGCTAGAACCACGGGATCTGAGGGTGCCTAACACCTTCCCTCGGGTCAACAGAATTCCTTATTCAGAATTTCTGGTTTGCAGACTCCATTCAGGAAGTCAAAATTTTCCTCGATTTGGGATTCAAGATAAACCGGTGACTTGGGACACCAAAATCCAAACCTATCCCAATTGGCGACTCTAAATGAATAAATAATCCCATTTCAAATAATGTCACATAAAATGGAAAAACTCCCTTATACATTACCCTTCGGGGTAGGTGTGACAGCTCTGGCGACTCTGATGGGGACACGAACCCAGAATTTCGATTCAGGATTCAAGAATTCGAGCTTAGTATAATTATTATATTTGGATTTGTCTAATTTTCCTACATGCTCCATGCTATACGTGCTAAATGTTTTACCTCTTTGATATTTTGCGAACTGTGTATATAAACTGCTACGAAAGCCTTCCTCTTTCTGAGTCTTCTACATCATGGAGAAGGGTGCACTTCGTGTAGCTTCTCTTCTGTTTAGAGTCATATCCCATTTAGAACGAGGTTCGGATAAGTTGCTAAGCTGACTGAGCTTCTGTATCCCCGGTACGCTGCCCCCCCCCTCCCCCCCCGGCGCGAGTTGTCCGCTCTGGTAAGCCAGGTCTAGAACAATAAACATAGGTTTTCAAACATAGAATAACAAAACCTCATGCCGGATCCCTAGTAGGAACGTTTGTTTGCATCATGTGCATTTGACTTAGGGGACTCAACATAGGGGTTAGGTCCGTCTAGGATAGGTGACCTACAACGAAAAGACCATCCTGATGCATCTTACGTGCTACTTGCGCATTTATTTGCTCGGCTTTGCATGTTGACCGGCCTGTATATAATGAGAGAAAATTGAGAAAAATAAAAAAG
Source organism: Nicotiana glauca (assembly GCA_026770625.1). Lineage (NCBI taxonomy): Eukaryota > Viridiplantae > Streptophyta > Magnoliopsida > Solanales > Solanaceae > Nicotiana > Nicotiana glauca. The sequence goes on along the minus strand of MU694951.1, from coordinate 199,618 downwards.
CAGTGTTAGGACTAATCGAGGGTAACCACCTGTTTGGAAAAACCAATGCCCAAATAGTACCGAAATGCTGCCGGAATTTTGAAAAAAAAAAGAGAAAAAAGAAAATAGAGAAAAAAAGAGATGTTGTAACAAATATTTGGTTTTGACAAAACGTTTTGCCCGAACTACGCTGGTTTGATTCTTATCGGATGTGAGATACGTAGGCAACCCTCATGGGGTCCAACCTCCCTTTTGTAAAAATAGCCAAAAAATATCAAAATTTTAATTTTCATCATAAATAAGTCGGGTGATGCCATTCTTGTTAAATAAGCCGAATGCCCCCAAAAGGGCGCCGTAAGGCTATTTTTGCAAGAACAGCCACCCTGAATCATTTTTAAATAGTTTGCGGGCACAACCTTAAAATCTTCCTCCTAGAAGTGCTGAAAGGCTGTATCTGCAAAACCAAGTCCTTGTTTTTTCTAAATAAATTTTTTTGCAAAAATAGCCATTTTTTCTGGTAGGTCAAAATAAGTCATTCAATCCCTTTTAAATAAATGTGCAGGATGAATACCACTGACATTGAACCCTTCTCAGTCCTGAGTGAGATCCCTTTAAATCTCCACATGTGGTGGAATAACTTGGGAAAAGGTAGCAGAGAAATCGTGGTCAAGGTTTTGGGTGGCCTCGTCAGACTGTTGAACATTAAACCAAGAACGGATATTATTGAAGCACTGATACCATTATGGGACCCAACTCGTAATGTATTCTGGTTCTCGGACTTTGAGCTTACACCCACACTAGAGGAGATTGCGGGATATGCGGATCTCAACGGGAACCTCAGGAGTAGATACCCATTGGCACCGAGACCGGTAGCCCTCCACAGATTCTTGGATTTGTTGAGCATTAGTTGGGACATTCAGGATAAACATCTATTGGAAGGGTGTTGCACACTTCATTTCTTGTACCATCGATATGGCAAGCCGAAGGGTTTTGAGGAGCCCGACACCGGTTTGACACACACCGAAAACAAAGATAAATGGGAGGCACGACGGGGATTGGCTTTCATGGTAGCTTTTCTGGGGGTCGTGATCTGTCCACGAAAAGACACTCACATAGACATTGGCCTTGTAGGAGTGTTGGATGTTGCGATAAAGAAGTCTAACAGTACGGTGGTTCCCCTGATTGTGGCGGAAATGTATCGAGCTTTGACCATGTGCCGAGAGGGTGTAAAATTCTTTCAGGGTTGCAATCTGTTGCTACAACTATGGATAGAGGAGCACCTTTATCATCGCACGGGGTATATGAACTATGGTTTAACTGGGCTAAGTTGTATTGAGTAGGTTGGAACCCGGGTAATAGGTATTGAGATTGTCACGACCCGGATTTTCCACCCCCGGGAGTCGTGATGGCGCCTACTAGTAGGAGCTAGGAAAGCCAAATCTTAATTATCTTTCTTTATCAAAATTATTCGTTTTACCATTTCGCAGTAATAATGTGAATACAGCGGAATAACTAAACTGAGCGGAAGACTTAATTTATTAATACTAAGTAATATACGGAAATTCAACAACCTCTACCCAAGAACTGGTATCACATTACTAACGAACTACTAAGAATACTGACCACAACCGTTTGAAAGAGATATAAAAACTGTTTTTCTCGAATACATGAGATAACAGACTGAAAATAAAGATAAAGGAGACGCCGGGCCTGCGGACGCCTGCAAGGCTACCTTGGTGTCTCGCTGGTCTGACTGCTCACAACCGCGCTACTGCTGATGCTGTCCGAAACCTGTATCTGTGCAAAAGAGTACAGAGTGTAGTATCAGCACAACCGATCTCATGTGCTGGTAAGTGCCTAGCCTACCCCGGCGAAGTAGTGACGAGGCTAGAACCAGACACTCACATAAACCTGTGCAGTTATATAATATACGACGGGAATAAACAAAAATAGACAAGTAAATAAAAATGGGAAGGAAAATAATTCCTGTACTAATAATAATCCCAGAGTAACAGTCTAAGGCAGTTTAGAATTTTTTTCAGCAAACAAGGAAACCTTTATCCACATTAAATACAATATCTAAATTAAACACACTTGTATAATCAACTATTGCAGTGTGCAACCTGATCCCAATATATATCAACACTGTTTCGGCGTGCAACCCGCTCCTCAAATATTACTTATCAATTAATCATACCGCGGTGTGCAACACGATCCATATCATTTATCATTTAACATCTGTTGCGGCGTGCAACCCGATCCACAATTATCACTGTTGCGGTATGCAACCCGATCCACAATTATCACTGTTGCGGCATGCAACCCGATCCACAATTCTCATTTATCATGTTTACTCACCCAAACAACAATCACAATTAAGGAGCGAGGGAATGAACTGGAAAATATTAATAGGGCCCAATAAGGACTCAATAATGTACAATACAATTTCCATTTCGAGAAAAATATATATATATATATATATATATATATATATGTATATATATATATATATGTATATATATATACATACAATTCCATAATTATTTTGGCGAGGAGATAATCCAATAATTCCTCCTCTTTCTGTCGTTTCCTATTTGTAATTCATTTTTTTGCCACTTGAGCCAATGCTCCAAAGGGCTTAACCAATTCGTATAATTATCAATCTATCTCATAACTTGAGCCAACGCTCCTTAAATATTAAATATCACAATTTCTTTAACATGCTCTTCACAACATGTAGAATTCATCATTTAGCATGGAATATACGATAACAAATCAGAATATTCACAATATAAAGACCCACGGTCATGCTAGACACTGACGTGTAGATACTCGTCACCATGCCTATACGTCGTACTCAACAAATAGCGAATAGCAATTATGACGCAACTCCTATTCCCTCAAGCTAGGGTAGACCAAACACTTACTCGAAGTTCTATGGCCAATCCAATCCTTAAGCACCGCTTTTCCTTTCAAATATGGCTTCAATCCAATCGTATCTATACACAATCGATTTAATATCATCAATAATACTAAACAATCCAATCCAATGCCTCAATATATTTTCCTAAACATTCTGCCCGAAATTATAAAAACCGACCCGGGCTCGCTTGGTCGAAACACGAGGTTCGAACCCAAATAAATTCATTCATTCACCCACGAGCCCGAATATACAATTTGCTTTCAAGTTCGACCCCAAAATGAGGTCTAGTTCATGAAATATTTGAAAATCCTAACTCTACCCAATTCTCTAATTTCTACCTATTTTCACATGATTTAGGCCTAGGAATTCAAATGATATTGATGGAAAATAAAGAAAACAAGTTAGATAATACTTACCCAAGAATATTTGGTGAAGAATCACTCTACAAGTCGCCTAGGGGCTGTGGAGAAGAGAGAGTTTGAGAAATGGGATGAAAATCCCGTTTCTGTTCAGTTTTCAGAACTTAAAATCGCTGGGCATAAAATTGCTCTATGCGATCGCGTAGAGGGGACTGCGATCGCATAGAGGCTGGCCTGGTGTGCAATGCGATCGCGGAAGCAGTGTTGCGATCGCATAGAGTGGGACTGCTTGGCATTGCGATCGCGTACAATGGAATGCGATCGCATAGAAGGAAAAATGAAGGTTGGATTTATTAATGCTATGCGATCGCAGGAGTACCCATGCGATCGCATAGAACAAAACGGGGCAATTGAGTTTTGCTCTATGCGATCGCATAGAGCAATGTACCAGATACAAGCAATCAGTAAAATACCAGATTTTTCTAAGTTCAAAACACCCCGACACCTATCCAAAACTCACTCGAGCCCTCGGGGCTCTAAACCAAACATGCACACTGACTCAAAAATATCCTACAAACTTAACCGTGCGATCAAATCGCCAAAATAACATCATAAACAATGAATTAAGCCTTAAAATCCATGATTTCTTCCAAATTTCATAAACTTTCAAATTTTCCATTTTAAGGCCGAAACACGTCAAACGACGTCCGTGTTCAACCAAACTTTACAGAAAGCGCTTAAACCACATATAAGACCTGTATCGGGCGCCGGAACCAAAATACGGGCCCGATACCATCACTTTTTAATCCATTTTCATTTTTATTTTCCTTAAATATTTTCAGAAAACAATTTTACTCAAAAATTTATTTCTCCGGCCTCGGACCTCGGAATTCGATTCCGGGCATACGCCCGAGTCCCATATTTTTATCCGGGCCTTCTGAGACTGTAAATTTATGGGTCCGGGCCCGTTTACCCAAAATGTTAACCGAAGTCAAATTTATTCATTTTAATATCAAAACTTAGCAAATTTTCACAGAATTTCATATTTGAGCTTCCAGCTACGCGTACGGACTGTGCACGTAAATCAAGGCAACTATAAAGGAGGTTTTCAAGGCCTTGGAAGTTCGAAGTGGATAAGAAAACAAGTGATGACCCTTTGGGTCGTCACATTCTCCACCTTTAAAATAATCGTTCGTCCTCGAACGGACATAAGAAGGAAGTACCTGAGTCGGGGGATGGATGGGGATAACGGCTCCGCATATCAGACTCGTACTCCCAGGTCGAAGCCTTAGGAGGCTGACCTCTCCATTGAGCACGAACAGAGGGAAAATCCTTGGACCTCAACTGACGAACCTACCTGTCTAAAATAGCCACCGGCTCCTCCTCGTAAGACAAGTGTTTGTCCAACTGGACAGTGCTGAAATATAACACATGGGCTGGATCATCGTGATATTTTCGGAGCATGGATACATGAAAAACTAGATGTACGGCTGATAAGTTAGGCGGAAATGCAAGTCTATAAGCCACCTCTCCCATTCGATCAAGAATTTCAAACGGACCAATGAACTTAGGGCTAAGTTTGCCCTTCTTCCCAAATCTCATCACGCCCTTCATAGGCGACACTTGGAGCAACACACGCTCACCAACCATGAAAACTACATCTCGAACCTTACGATTTGCATAGCTCTTTTGCCTGGAATGAGCTGAACGAAGCCTTTCCTAAATAATCTTGAACTTATCCAAGGCCTCCTGAACCAAATCTGTACCCAACAACCGAGCCTCTCCAGGCTCAAACCATCCGATCGGAGATCGACATCGCCTACCATATAAGGCCTCATAAGGAGCCATCTGGATACTCGACTGGTAGCTGTTGTTGTAGGCAAACTCCGTTAAAGGCAAAAACTGATCCCACGAAACTCCAAAGTCAATAACACAAGCTCAGAGCATATCTTCCAATATCTGAATAGTCCGTCCGTCTGAGGATGAAATGATGTGCTCAACTGTACCTGGGTGCCTAATTCCCACTGAACTTCCTTCTAGAAACGCGAGGTAAACTGTGTACCTTGGTCCTAAGTGACAGATGTCGTCACACCATAAAGGCGAACAATCTCCCGGATATAAATCTCTGCTAATCTCTCGGATGAATAGGTGACTGCCACAGGAATGAAATGCGTTGACTTGGTCAACCTATCAACAATGACCCAAACTGCATCGAACTTCTTCCGAGTCAATGGAAGTCCAGTAACGAAATCCATAGTGATCCGCTCCCACTTCCACTCGGAAAGATTAATTCTTTGAAATAAACCACCAGGTCTTTGATGCTCGTATTTAACCTGTTGACAGTTCAAACACCATGCTACATATGCCAGAATATCTTTTTTCATTCTACGCCACCAATAATGTTGCCACAAATCTTGATACATCTTAGGAACGCCTAGATGAATGGAATATCGGGAACTGTGGGCCTCTTCTAGAATCAATTCTTGAAGCCCATCGACATTAGGCACGTAAACTCGCCCTTGCAATCTCAAAACTCCATCAGCATCTAATGTAACCAGCTTGGCACTTCCTCGATGCACTGTGTCTCTAAGGACACACAAATGAGGATCATCAGACTACAGATCACGGATATGCTCCAATAATGAAGAGCGAGCGACCGTGCAAGCTAGCACTCGACTAGGCTCAGAAATGTCCAGCCTCACAAATCGATTGGCCAAAGCCTGAATATCCTAGGAAACGGCCTCTGACTGACCGGAATCAAAGCAAGACTGCCCATACTAGCTGACTTCCTACTCAAGGCATCGTCCACCACATTGGCCTTCCCGGGGTGATATAAAATGGTGATGTCATAATCTTTCAACAACTCCAACCACCTCCTCTGCCTCAAATTCATCTCCTTTTGCTTAAACAAGTACTGAAGACTCTTGTGGTCAATGAACACCTCACATGCCACGCCATATAAATAGTGCCTCCAAATATTCAATGCGTGAACAATAGCTGCCAACTCCAAATCATGTACTGGATAGTTCTTTTCGTGAATCTTTAACAATCTCGAAGCATAGGCAATGACCTTGCCATCCTGCATCAACACTGCACCAAGCCCAACATGGGAAGCATCACAATAGATGGTATAAAGCCTTGAACCTGTGGGCAACATCAATACCGGTGCCGTAGTCAGAGCTGTCTTAAGCCTCTGAAAGCTCATCTCACACTCGTCCGACCATCTGAACTGGGCACCCTTCTGGGTCAATCTGGTCATCGGGGCTGTAATAAATGAAAACCCCTCCACGAACCGACGGTAGTAACCTGCTAACCCCAAGAAACTCCGAATTTCTATAGCTAATGTGGGCCTAGGATAGTTCTTGACTGCCTCATTCTTCTTCGGATCAACCTGAATACCTTCTGCGGATACAATATGACCCAGAAATCAACTGAACTCAACCAGAACTCACACTTTGAAAACTTAACATATAACTGACTATCCTTCAGAGTCTAAAGAACCACTCTGAGATGTTGCTCATGCTCCTCCTGGCTGCGGGAGTATATCAATATGTCATCAATGAAGACTATCATGAACAAGTCGAAATAAGGTCTGAACACTCGGTTCATCAGGTCCATAAAGGCTGACGGGGCATTTTCAACCCAAAAGACATGACCAAGAACTCATAATGTCCATATCTAGTGCGAAAAGCTGTATTAGGAACATCGGATGCCCTAATCTTCAACTGATGGTAGCCAGATCTCAAGTCTATCTTTGAAAACACCTTGGCACCCTGAAGCTGATCAAGTAAATTATCAATCCTCAGCAGTGGATATTTATTCTTGATTGTAACCTTGTTTAATTATCGGTAATCGATGCACATTCTCATCGAACCATCTTTCTTCTTTACAAACAACACTGGTGCACCCCACAGCGACACACTGGGTCGAATAAAACCCTTCTCAAGCAAGTCTTGCAACAGATCCTTCAACTCCTTCAACTCTGGGGGGCCCATGCGATATGGCAGAATAGAAATGGGCTGGGTGCCCGGAGCCAAATCAATGTAGAAGTCAATATCCCTGTCGGGTGGCATACCCGGCAGGTCTGAAGGAAAAACCTCCTGGAACTCAAGAACCACAGGCACAATATCAATAGAGGGAACCCCAACACTGGAATCCCGAACATAGGCCAAATAAGCCAAACACCCCTTCTCGACCATACGCCGAGCCTTCACGTACGAAATAACGTTGCGGGTAGAGTGACCAGGAGTCCCTCTCCACTCTAAGCGGGGCATATCAGGTAAGGCTAAGGTCACAGTCTTGGCATGACAATCCAAGATAGCATGATAGGGTGATAACCAATCCATCCCCAAAATAACATCAAAGTCGACCATATCTAAAAGAAACAAATCAACACGGGTCTCAAGAACTCCAATCACCAAAATACAGGTATGATGGACTCGATAGACCACAATTGAATCACCCACCGATGTAGACATATGAACAGGAATACTCAGTGGATCACTAGGCAGAACCAAGTATGGTGCAAAGTAAGATGACAAATGCGAATACGTGGATCCTAGATCAAATAGCACTGAAGCCTCCCTATCACAAACCAGAATAGTACCTGTAATGACTGCATCTGAAGATTCGACCTCTAGCCTGGCTGGAAGTGCATAACATCGGGGCTGGGCCCCACCACCCTGAGAAATATCTCTGGGATGGCCGGCTGCTGGATGGCCTCCATCCCTAGTGGTCTGAGCTCCACCTCTAAGACCTCTACCTCCACCTCTAGCACCTCTACCTCCACCTCTAGCTGGCTGGGTGGACTATGGAACACCTGGTGCCGGTACTCTGGTGCGAGAGCCCTGCTGCTGCGACTGAGTACTCCTTAACCTAGGGAAAGCCCTCCTGATATGGCCATACTCACCACACTCATAACATCCACTCGAATGTTGTGGTTGACCCTGGCGGCCTGAATTACCACCCCGGAGACTCTGAATTGGCGGTGCACTAATAGGAGCTGATGGTGCACTGTAAAGCAGCTGATCAGAGTAGTATGTCTGAGAACTACGACTACCTGAAGTACCATGAGAGACCTGGAGAGCTGACTGAAAAGGCCTAGGAGGATGGCCTCTACCATAAGAATCTCTACCCCCAGACGAGGTACCACTGAATCTGCCAGCATGACAGGGCCTCTTATCCGACCCATGGCTACCTCCCTGTGACAGAGCCATCTCAACTCGGCAGGCCGCATTGGCCCCCTCCTGAAAAGTGATCTCACTCCCGGCTCCCATAGCCATCTGGAGATGAATCACCTGGACTAAACCATCAATAAACCTCCTCGCCTTCTCTCTCTCTCGGTGGGGAGCATGACAATGGCATGCCGAGCTAGATCAATGAACCGGGTCTCATACTGAGTGACTGACATGGAGCCCTGCTGAAGGCGCTCAAACTGCCTGCGAAGAGCCTCCCTCTGAGTGACTGGAAGAAACTTCACCAAAAACAACTCTGTAAACTGATCCCAAGTCAAAGATAGCGACCCTGCTAGTCTGGCTAAACAATAGTCCCTCCACCAAGTCTTGGCAGATCCAGATAGACGAAGAGTGGCAAAGTCGACCCCATTGGTCTCCACAATACCCGTAGTCCGAAGAACCTCATTGCAGCTATATAAGAAATCCTGAGGATCCTCTGAAGAAGTACCGCTGAAGGTGGTAGTGAAGAGCTTGGTGAATCTGTCCAACCTCTATACAGCATCAGCGGACATAGCCGCACCCTCGCTGGTATGAGCCACTATACCCGGCTGAACTGCCACAACTGGCTGGACCACTAGAACCTTAACCTGGGGAGCTACCGGCTCCGGAGTACGTGTAGTAGGAGTCGGATTCCCTCATCCAGCTTGAGAAATGGATGGTACTGCTGGAAGCAAACCCGCTCGGGTGACACTCTCCATAAAGTCTACCAATCGGACCAAAGCGTCTTGAAGAACTGGGGTGGCAATGAACCCCTCTGGGACCTGAGCTGGGCCCACTGGAGCTGCTGGGGCTGGAACCTCCTCCTCAATATCAATCTGAGGCTCCGCCACTGGTGCTGTTGCTCGGGACTGAGCGCTACCCCTGCCTCGGTCTCTAGCACGGCCTCGCCCTCGCCCTCTGCCCCTAGTAGGAGCTTTTGCTGGGGCCTCGGGCTTCTGAGTGGTAGATGAAGAAGCGCGTGTTCTCGCCATCTGCGAAAGAACAGAGTAGAAATTCAATTAGCATCGGAGAAACAAATCCACACGACAGGAAAGAACAAAGGTGAAATTTTCCTAACTCTGTAGCCTCTGGAGGATAAATACAGACGTCTCCGTACCGATCCCTCAGACTCTACTAATCTTGTCCGTGAGTTGTGAGACCTATGTAAACTAGAGCTCTGATACCAACTTGCCACGACCCGGATTTCCCACCCTCGGGAGTCGCGATGGCGCCTACTGGTAGGAGCTAGGCAAGCTAAATCTTAATTATCTTTCTTTATCAAAATTATTCGTTTTACCATTTAGCAGTAATAATGTGAATACAGCAGAATAAATAAACGGAGCGAAGACTGAAGTTATTAATACTAAGTAATATACGAAAATTCAACAACCTCTACCCAAGAACTGGTATCACATTACTCACGAACTACTAAGAATATTGAACACAACCGTTTGAAAGAGATATAAAAACTGTTTGTCTCGAATACATAAGATAACAGACTGAAAATAAAGATAAAGGAGACGTCGGGGCTGCGGACGTCAGCAAGGATACCTCGGTGTCTCACTGGTCTGACTGCTCACAACCGCACTACTGCTGTTGCTGTCCGAAACTTGTATCTGTGCAAAAGAGCACAGAATATAGTATCAGCACAACCGACCCCATGTGCTGGTAAGTGCCTAGCCTACCCCGGCGAAGTAGTGACGAGGCTAGAACCAGACACTCACATAAACCTGTGCAGTTATATAATATACGATGGGAATAAATAGAAATAGATAAGTAAATAAAAATGGGAAGGAAAATAATTCCAGAGTAACAGTCTAAGGCAGTTTAGAATTTTTTTCAGCGAACAAGGAAACCTTTATCCACATTAAACACAATATCTAAATTAAATACACTTGTATAATCAACTATTGCGGCGTGGAACCGGATCCCAATATATATCAACATTGTTGCGGCGTGCAACCCGCTCCTCAAATATTACTTATCATTTAATCATGTCGCAGTTTGCAACCCGATCCATATCATTTATCATTTAACATCTGTTGCGGCGTGCAACCCGATCCACAATTATCACTGTTGCAGCGTGCAACCCGATCAACAATTCTCGTTTATCATGTTTATTCACCCAAACAACAATCACAATTAAGGGGCGAGGGAATGAACTGGAAAATATTAATAGGGCCCAATAAGGACTCAATAATGATGTACAATACAATTTCCATTCGAT